>PVJS01002905.1:0-79969 GCA_004027185.1 Glis glis | reverse complement strand
ATCCTCCGGTCTCCGCCTCCCAAAGTACTGGGATTACAAGCGTGCACCACCACGCCCGGCTTCAGAACTCCTCTTTCTATCAACTTCTCTCTCCTCATGGTCCTCTCCCATAATTTTTTTTTTCAGTACTGGGAATGGAACCTAGGGTCACTCTACCACTGAGCTATATCCCTGGCCCTTTTAAAAAATGTTAAATTTTGAGACAGTCTCTCCCTAAGATGCCCAGGCTGGCCTCAAATGGCGATCCTCCTGCCTCTGTCTCCTGAGTATCTGGGATTACAGGTGTGCACCACTGCCCTGACTCCTTCCCACAACTTCTTATTGACCATGCTGTCCTTCTGTTGAGCTGGAGACTATATTGGATTCTTTTAGAATTGTGCACAAAATACAAGTGCGGAGGTGCTCAGTGAGGACTTGAAAGGGCTTCCCGGAGTTGCTTTCGTCTACTCTATCTGTGAACTCTTTTCATATATACCAAGTGTGATGAAATATTTTAGGCTTATAAATAATGATTACAGATAATGTAATAAGCAGTCCCCCATATACCTCCCACCTTGTTTAAGTAATAAACATAGGAAATAAAACCGAAGTCCCCCTTGCTCCTCCCTGGATTCATTTCCCCCCTTTGCCCCAAAGGTAGCCACGAGCCTGCATTTACCATTCCCAGCACGGTGCTGTACTTTGACTTAATAGGTACATGTTCAGAAAAAAAAGCATGGATTGTTTTACATATTCTTTTTCTTTTTTTAACAGAAGCAGCTTTTAGTTTTTAATGAACTTGTAAGCAAAAAAGCTCACATTTCAAAATAAAAACAAAATCCTAGGTCATATAGATGTTTACATTGATTACATTTATCTAAGCAACATACATATGTGTTCAGTTGTAAGATGTTAACTAAAGCCCTGTGACAAACATTTTTTTTATATATCAAGAACATTATAGAGTTAATGCAGGGTCCTAAGGATAATCTAGTGGTCACTAAGTTTTTCTTAAGTCTTCACTTTTAGATGCTGTTATTTCTAGCAGAGATAAGCAGGCAGAGTCTTTCATATGCTCAAACACTGGGATTTCTGGTTGCTACCATACCAGCTGGCTTGCATACAAGAAGCCAGCCATTTAAAGAACGTTTTAAGTGAGAAACTTGCAAACCCCAGGAGTGGAAAAACCCTAAGAAAGGCACAACTGTGAGCATTTACAACCATCACAACTGTGACTCAAGACTGATCATGCCATTCTTCAGAAATGAGATCTCAAAGCAGTATAGTTCAAAATCAAAGGTTTTAACATAAAATTGGCATATGCACAACTTCTCCACCAGTTGGTGTGTGCCAACCATTCAGTTAACTTTTCCACTTGAAAAAAAAAGGCAATAGAAAACCAGACACCACCTTTCACTATCTGTTAATATTTACACTTACAGCGGCTACAACTCATGATACAGCATCACCCATGCTGCCCCGAGCCAGTGTATACTGAAATTAAGTTCTTTACACCAAGTAAATGGTTGTCCACAACCACTGGCTAGTGTACGTATGAACTAAAATTTCTAGATTTGGAGAGAAACAAATGCGGTTCCCATCATCCACTCTGCTTCTTCTGTTCCTCAATTCCTGCTTAGAAACCTTTCATGTTACTCTTGATTTTGTCAGTTTTCTTGCCTGCCCACTGGAAGAGGCTGCCCGCCATGCTGCTTTCTGATTTGACATTGTCCAATCAAATGTGTAGTCATATTTGGTGTATTAGGGTCCCGAAAAAGGATACAGGATAGCTGCCTCAGATACATGGAATCTGGGGCTTCCTCAAAATGAGCCCATGACAGTAGTTTCAGTACATGGCAAATTCTGCAAGGAATATACAAAACATGATAAATATGCCACACAGGTTCTTTTAAACTAGCAGTCTACATTTTAGTTTACATACCAGTTTTAGGTTTACAGAAGCATGGATCAGAAAGGGACCTCCTCAAACGCTAGCTCATGACTGATAAATGCCCTTCCCTGGTTTCTGTCAAGGCAAGGACCATTACACTGGCTGCTTTGCAATTGTCTGTTAGGTGAGTTCCCCAAGGACCTGAGACCTAGTTCACCCTGGCATCTCCTCTACTAGTCATAGCACTTGGTACAAAACATTTGTGGAATTCATGGAGGTGTGGATGAATGACTTTAGAATACCAATATCATATCAACAGTGGAAACTAGTGCCTTCCCACAAATAAGAAACTGGACCATCACAGGCTCCATTGCCAGATAACAGGAGAATAGGGTTGTGTTCATTAGCTTCTCATCACTGTGACAAAGTAACTGAGAAAACCAACCTAGAGGAGGAAATGTTTATTTTGGCTCATGGTTTCAGAAATTTTAGTTGGTGATCATTTGGCTGTGTTGCCCTGAGCCTTTGGAGAGGCAAAGTATCATGACAGGGAGCACAGGGTGCTCAATTCATGACAGCCAGGAAAGAGAGGGAGAGAGAGTAGGAAGAAGGGTCTGGGGACAAGATAATATAGTCACCAAGGGCACACCCCCCAAAGACCCACACCCTTCAACTAAGTCCTACCTCCTACAGTTTCTGCCACCTCCTAAATAGTCCATTCAGCTCTGAATCTATCAATAGGTTAATCCATTAATGAGGTCAGAGCCCTCATGACCCAATACAAGCTCCACCTCTGGTCACTGTTGCAATGAGATGAAGCTTTTGACATGTGAACCTTTAACATTCCAGAAACAAACCATAATAGGACCCAAGTGGGGAGTGGGGAGAAACCCAGAGGTAAGGTCTCAAGAGTTTGTGGTGCGCCAGGACAAGGTGTGTCAGTCATGGACAGGAGGAATGCTCACAAGGAGGCAATGTTTCCACTCAGACATTCTTTAGCTGGAGCCTGCCTCTGTTTACCAGCCAAGAGGTCTTCAGATAATGAACCATGAAAGCCTGCTATGCGGCAGCACTATGCGGTAATTTTTCATTTGCCACTAGTCAGCTTCAGGGATCAAGGACAGCTAAACACATAAGCCACTCATGCATGTTATTTTAAAGGCGTATTTTAAAGTTATAAATACGGTACATTGAGCTAATGAGGTATGTTCTTTTGGTGACAAATATTTACACTGCACATATGCCTCTTGATGTCAAGAGTGTAACCATTTCGTTTTCTTCTTTTTCTCAGGAGGCTGGGATGCAGATGGAAAAGGCCCTTGTGTCTGGGACACATTCACCCATCAGGGAGGAGAGAGAGTTTTCAAGAACCAGACTGGCGATGTAGCTTGTGGCAGCTACACTCTGTGGGAGGAAGATTTGAAATGTATCAAACAGCTTGGATTGACTCATTACCGCTTCTCTCTTTCCTGGTCACGTCTGTTACCTGATGGGACGACAGGTTTCATCAACCAGAAAGGCAAGTGTTTCTTAAAAATAGAAGGTTGCAGCTTTAATTCAAGGTTATTGCTACAGCCTGGCATAATTAATCCAGTATGCTCTTCTGCAGTGGAGCTTTGAAATTGCAAGTTTTCAGAGTGATTATAGGATAAATTTTTTGAAATGGGTTTGCATTTGCTTTCTCAGTAATATTTTGCTTTTCCTTTACTTTTGAGATCTTTCTTGGGGGAGGGAGGTTCGGATAAGTGTTTTACTTATGTAAGATGTTATCTGAGTGTTAAACTGAAGGTGAATTTCCAAAAGTTGTTGTATTAAACTATTTTCAAAAAGTGTAACCCCATGATGAGTTGTGAGAAGCCCTGAAGAACTTGAGATGGTTCTGAGCATTTTAATTGGAGTTGAATTAGCAGAGCTAATTAGCTAGTACAGGGGTTCTCACCAAAGCCCCTGTAGTTCACTTACTTGTTATGAAGTGTCAGCTACAACATTTAGTATGTGTACAGGTATTTCTTGGGCATCTGCCAGTGCCTCAGTTTCCCCATGGGCAGAAAGGAATGCGATAGTAGTTCATACTTCAGAGAGCTGTTGAAAGATGAAATTAAATAATCTTTGTAAAGTGCTTAACATAGTACCTTATAGCTGGGCGTGATGGCGCATGCTTGTAATCCCAGTACTTGGGAGGCTGAGACAGGAGGATCACAGGTTCGCAGCCAGCCTCAGCTACTTAGTGAGGCCCTCTGCCACTTAGTGAGACCTTGTTTCAAAATAAAGAATAAAAAATAGGGCTCGGGGTGTAGCTCGGAGGTAGAATGCCCCTGGGTTCAATCCCTAGTACTGGAAACAAAACAAAACGAAACAAAACAATAGTACCTTACATATCATAAACATTCAATAATTGTTAGCTATTATGTATTGTAAAGAATCATTCACTGCCTTACTGAATGCCTATTATTTATTAGCATTTTTAAACACATTTTCTCTAATCCTCACAATCCACAAGGAAGGTATAATGATAATATTTTACAGAGATGTTTCCAATCCACATATTCGGTAAGCAGTAGATCTAGAATCTAAACCTAAGGCCTTGCTAGCCCCTTCCACCTAACAGGGCTGGAAAACCATGACCTGAGGGCCAAATCTGGCCTGCCACCTGTTTTGCTAAATAAAGTTTTATTGGAACACAGCCATGCCCATTCATCACACATCATCCATGGTTGCTTTCCCACTATAATGGCAGAATTGAGTAGTTGTGGCAGAGACCATATGGCCTGTGAAACCTAAAATATTTACTATCTGGTCCTTTACAAGAAAAGTTTGCCAACCCCTGCATTACAGCATATGGCTTCTTAATAAAGATCCTTTATTATTTGTCCTGGAAAAGATTCCACACTCCAAATAGGGCTGGGACTAAGTGAGGCGAGTGAGGGGCTTGAGTGGGCTACATGTGGGGTGGGTGCTTGGCTGCTCTGCGGGTGAGGGCACCTGCTTGCCTCGCCATACTACCTACCCCCAAGAGCCTTCACTGAAGTCCTGAGGGGTTCTTTATGAACAAGTCATGTGACTCCTACCTAGAATGGCCCACGATGACAGTCCTTAGGTGGGCTTGTGTATGTGTAATGTTATTTCATGCCAGGTGGGGGAATTTCATTGTAAAATGGAGCCACAGCTCATGGGTTCACAGGAAGCATCGGCCTTCTGGTCTCCCCCGATAGAAACAATGCAGGATGAGTGGGCCCATCGGTTGAGTCTGAAGACATTAGCTCTGACCGATTGCTGTTGGTTGAAGGTCTACTTTCATTGGCATCAGTGGCTGGTTTTATTTTTGACTTCGATCGGGAGGTAATTTGTTGTCCAGTTTAAAAGCAAGTTCATGATTTCTCACCTCCCTACTCTACCATCTTTATCTTCCCTGCTCTTTGGTGCCACCGTACACCAAGGTCCCAAAACTAAAAGTAATCTTTGAGTTCTCTCTTTTCTTTGCTTCTTACATCTCTGGTTCCAAATATGGTCCATTCTACTTATGCCTTTTTTGTTTTGTTTTGTGATACTGAGGATTGAACCCAGGGGCATTCTATCTCTGAATTATACCCCCAGCCCAATTTTATTTTTTATTTTGAAACAGGGTCTCACTAAGTTGCAGAGGGCCTTCCTTGCTAAGTTGCTGAGACTGGTTGCAAACCTTTGATCCTCCTGTCACAGCCTCCCAAGTACTGGGATTACAGGTGTGTGCCACCACGCCTGGCTACTTATGCCTTTTTACTTTCTCCCCTCCTAAACTCCATCTCTGCACCCTTTCTGGTTTAGCTGTTCATCAAGGACTTTTTGATGTATTCTGATGGGTTTACCTACTTTCTCTCTCTCTGTTCTTCGGTCCTTCCTATAAAATGCCACTGCAGCAATTTTCCTAACGCTTGAACCAAATCATGTTACTTTGCATCATCTCCTGCTGACAAAAGCAAGATAAAAAACATTTAAGTCATCTCAAGACTCAACATGCAGTCTATATGCCTTCCTATAGCATTCCAGGTTCTATTTTACTTAGTCTTAACTCACTTCTAAAGCTTTGCAGATTGCGAATTCCCCTTAGGTATGACCCATGCAATTCCCCCATACAATCTCCCAAGCACACAACCCACTACTTATTAAACATACTAGGCACTTTTATACTTTCACAGGAATTTGCTGAATTCCTAAAATTTCTCTTCTGCCCAGAATGGCATTTCCTTAACCCCAGCTACACGTACTGAGGGCTTAGACTCCTGCTCAGTTCTAGCACAAATACTTTCTCTTCTTTAATATTGTCCTCTGTTCTAAGACAGAAGACACATATGTCTCCCTCTTTTTCTCTCTCCCTCATATATATCAATATGTATTTCATATATATGCTATATATATGATATATATCAGAGCATTTGCAAAACTCTTACAGTAGTTCTCAGATTCTTCATTGTTATTACTTTTATACTTCCTGTAGGGTTGATAGTACCTTGAGTTTAATTCCAAAGTGTATTGAGTGTCTACTGTGCATCAGGCACCATGCTAAGTGTTCACAACATAGATAAAAGAGAATCCCTTGAGTTGTTTACAGTGAAATGGGCAGATAATCTTCCTTGCTCACCCCTGTAACCTAGTCCAGTGCCTTACAGGGAGGGATTCAGCAAACAGTTACTGAATTTAATTGAATGAGGTCAATAGCAATCATAAAAATGATGCTAAGGATAGTGATGTTTGCTTTTTATTGGACATGTAGTATTCGCAGTTCATTGTGCTAAACATCATACTTGCTTTGGCAAATTAAGAGCTCAAAATAGTCCTATGAGTGAGGGGCCTCTGAACAGAGGGAATAAAGGGAACACGGGCATAAGACTGGTCGTAAATTTTCCAAGATGACAAATGTAGTTAGGACTGAGTTCAACCCAGGTCTGTCCTGTGTCAAAAACGAGCATACAATTTAGAGCTCATTTACAGACTCGTCAAAACACTTGAACTCTCCGTGCTATGATTTCCCTGATGGTAAAACGAAATGGAGGCTCCATGTCACAAAGACTCGTTCCACTGATTCTCTTCGGAGTTTTCACTGAGCTTCCATTTGGATGGTAAAGGACAAAGTGTCACTACTCGTACTTCTACTACTACTACTACCACTACTACTCATGATCCCCCCCAAACTGTAATACAGGTCCACAATCCCTTATTTGAAGTGCTAAAACCCAAAAGGCTCCAAATATTTTTCTAAAACCAAATTGGCAGCATAACCTGACCTGGATTGGTGTAAACATTTTGTTATAGTCTTGATTTATTCTAGCTGATGAGAATATTTATATATTTTGCTGCAGAAATAATAAAAGGGACACTGATCCAGACCTACTAGAGGTATTTAATATATGATATATACTCCGAGTTTCCTTTCTAAAACCCCCCAAATCTGGATGCTTTTGCTTCCTAAATTTTTAGGTAAAGGATCATGGTCCTGTATCAATATGTTAATGTATCAAGCCCTTTAGACCCAAGTTAAGATGTCCAGAACTTCATGGGGACACACTGTAGGTTGCTAGTCTAAGAAGAGGGAAGCAGAAAAACTGGAGCACAGAGGTGGTGACCCCAGACTCCTTGGAGTCACCTGAAGAGCACTGGGAAATCACTCATGCCAAGCTCACGTGACAATCATGTGCCGCAGCAATGAGCCTTTTGTGTTTGGCCCCAGCATTTGCAAAGCCACAGCTGATTAATATTACCGACTTTCCCCTGAACCAGAGGGCACGGGGGGTGCTTCCAGGAGGCAGAATTTCAATAAGCAGTTGCTCATTCTTGTGCAGTGATCTGTTGAAGCGATTGGAACTGTTTTAACTCAGGAAGGCCATCATTGGATTTTTTTTCCCCATTTGAACATTTCTTCAGAGAGCATGCAAAGAATTAGAAAACCCCTGTCATTGTCCTTTCCAAGGAATCCCTTTTTTGTGTTTGACTACTCATCTTAAAACTTGATTATGGGACATTTGGAACCTTGTAAAATGCTATGTCCCTGAGCTGGAAAAATATTTCACAAAGTAGAATTGTTGCATAGCCTTTCTCTTTCAAATGTCAAGTTTTCAAGGTTTAACAAGAAGAGATTGAGCTGGCAACTGAAATCACATTATTTCTGTATTTCCCAACTGTCCAAATGCATTTTCATATCTGCCACAGATGTAAGTTTCAGGTGATTAGTAGGAGACCCAAGTATTGGAAAGAAAAGAAAAGAAAAGGCAAGAGGGATACTTATGCAGAATTTCTTGTTCACTTTAAGATTTAGAATATAAGAGCACTTAGCAAGAACAATTTAAACAAATTAGCCAAACAACCTTATATTCTCTATTGAGCATTATGTTAGACTAATAATGCCCCTCCCAACATGTCCTTGTTTTGAATCTAAGATATTGTGAATATATTAACCTACTTGGTAAAAGGGACTTCACAGATGTGATTGAGTTAAGGGTCTGGAGAGGAGGAGATTATACTGGATTATCTGTTTTGGCCCAGTGTGATCGTGTGGGCTCTTACAAGAGGGAGGCAGGAGGATTACAGTCAGAGAGGAGACAGAAGAGCTGAAGCAGAGGTCCCAGAGGAGAGCCGAGGCTGAAGATGGAAGAAGGGGCCTCATGGGAAAGCATGCAGAAGGCCTCCCCAGTCCAGAAAGAGCAAGACACAGGCTCTACCTGACAGCCTCCAGACGGAAGCAGGCCTGCGGACATTTTGATTTTAATCTATTGGGAACTATTTGAAATTCTGACCCTCAGGGCTGCAAGATAATCAATTTATATTGGTTTTTAACTCTATGTTTGTGGTCATTTGTTACAGTAGCAATAGCAAGCAAATAGAGACAGTGTGGTAAGAGAACCTAGGACATTTAGAAATTAATCGATAGTCTGAATCTGGAAAGGTGTGAAGCAAAGAGAGTTATCGTATATTTGATGTGTTAGGCACAGAATCAAAGTGAATTCTTTGTTAAAATATTTATTGTTTGATACAGGTGTTTTGTTTATTTGTTTGTTTTAAACTGGACTCATCGTCCTTGCAGGTTCCAGCCACCTCCTTTTCTAAGGCAATTTCCCCATTTCTTTGCACCGTACAATCCTGCTCCACTCTCAGCCACAGTCCACAGGACAAAGGGAAGACTTCAGCCCTGTGTTATATGACTTGCATGACCTCATGGTAAAAGATGAGCCTGCCTGGTTGTTTTCTTTCTCAAGGATGTTTGCAGTCAAGGCCGTGAGAGGCTGAGGTGGCTGGTGCCTGGCACCAGGGCTCTGAGGTGGCTTTGGCAGATGGGATGGCCATTTTGAGACCATGGAAAATTGGAAACATAAAGAAAAACTGGTTCTGGAAGAAGGAGGGGAAAGAAGCAGATGTGTTGAGAGAAGCTGGGACAATAGGCTTTGAAGGCTGAATGTCTCAGCTCCAACTTCAGCCCCCTTGAGTTCCAGCGGCAGTTATTTTTTTGCCATTGGGTGACTGGCATCTCCCTGTCATTTCAAATAACATACCCCACGACTGTAGCTCACACCTACCACACAACTGCCCCAAGGCCACCTTCACATTTGAATCAATTAAGGCTGGTTGATTTTTCCTATATCCAGAAGACTTTTAACTCAAATGGGCTTCATATTTTCCAAGACAAAGCAGCAGAAATGAGCTTAATTAAAACAGAGAAAATGGTGTTAACTACGAAAGAAGGTTATAAAAGTTTTAAATTTTAAAATAATCCTTTCCTAAATGCCCAGAAGCAGAACAGGGTTCTAATGACCTCTCAAAGTTTCAAGATCCTTAGATTGATAACCGATGATCATTTTAAAAAGCACATTTAGCCAGGCATGGTGGCACACACCTATAATCCCAGTATTTGGGAGGCTGAGACAGGATAATCTCAGATTCGAGACCAGTCTCAGCAACTTAGCAAGACTCTCAGCAACCTAGTGAGACCCTGTTTCAAAACAAAAAATAAAAAGAGCTGGGGGGTAGCTCGATGGTAGAATGCCCATGGATTCAATCCTCAGTACCAAAAATCCACCAAAAAAACCACAAAAAACAAGCCCCCCAAACAACAACAACAATAGAACAATAAAAAAAAACAAAGAAACATTTATTCAGAGAATTAGTTATCATTGAATCGTACCAGCCTGGTAAATAAAACTGAATGCCCTTTGACAATTTGTTCTGATTCAAAGCTCAAAACAGGAGGAGGCACTGTTAACATCCCTCTTCATGGATGAGGAAACAGGTGCAGAGAGACCAAGCGATTTGTCTATGATCCTGACTGAATTGTCCGAGTGTGGTGCTCAGCTCTTAGAAATCCCACTCCATTGCCTCATAGAAAAGAGTTTCATCACAGCATTGAATAAGCTTTACAAACCAGAAATAAAGTGTTCAGTTCTGGGATGTTAAATATTAATCATGCAGTGCTTTGGTACTTAAATTTTATTTATCTACAATTTGACTCATGAGTATCGTGTCGTTTGAATCACATTGGTTGACCATCATTAATGATTCCTCCAAAAAGGAAAATTAAAGAAATCTTATATTATGATCAGGTCTGAAGCAGGTGAATGAGAAGGCTCATGAAACTGAGCACCTTTTTCTGATTAAGGAACGTTAGTCAGCGTGAGCAGTCGTGTGTTGTCATGGAACCACCTTCGTCTTTGTGGTGGGATGGATTGGGATTAAATGCTGGCTGTGCCATTTGACAGCACTGATACTCTCAATATCAGTTTTTCATATGTTTAATAGGAATGAAAATACCTACTTCTTGGGCTTAATGCTAGGATTAAGCAAAATGCCTGGCATCTGGTCGATATAGTATGAATTCAATAAAGGAAAACTGGTATTTTTATGTTCAAAGTCATTGAAAAGAGTTGGCTAGGAAAATCCTCACACATACCAACACCAAGATAACTATATCATATCATTTTTTGATATCCCATTAACCAGTAAGAAACTGGGGGGGGTTACATGGGCCCTGAGATGGCTTCCTGGAATGCTCTTTCATTGAGAAAGAATAGTGTATTAGATTTCCATTGCTACTGCAACAAATGACCACTAACTTAGCTGCATAAAATGACACAGATTTGCTGCTTTAGCGTTTTATGGATCAGATGTCTGACATGGTTCTCTCAAGGTTGAAATCAAGGTTCCTGCAGGGCCACATTTCTTTCTGAAGCATGTGTAGGGGAATCTGTTTCTTGTTTCATTCTAGTTGTTGGCAGAATGCAGTTCCTTGTAGTAGTAGGCCTGAAGTCCGTATTTCCTTGCTGGCTACCAGCTGAGGATCATTTTTTAGTGTCTAGAGGCTACCTGTATTCCTTGGCTTGTGGTCCCTTCCTTCATCTTCATAGCCAGCAATGGTGGGTGGAGACCTGAGCATGCTGCCACCTTCTCTGCCTCTTCTTTTATTGTTGTATCTTTCTGACCTACTTTTCTGTCATTTTCTTCTCCTTTGAAGGACTCATGAGGTTGTATTGGGCCACCTGAACAATCTAGAAACATCTTCCTATCTCAAGATTCTTACCTTAGTCACATCTGCAATTCACCCATTTCATGGTTTGGAGTACACACATCTTTGGGAGGGGAGAAGTTAATCTGCCTACCAAGTAAGAAACAGCACACACACTTGTATTCCAAATATGACACTGTTATGAATGGTTCACACTATGTTCCAGTCTGCAAAATAAATGAGCTGTTGTTAAAAATACTCACTTAGACAAGTAGCCAACACACGATTGTGCATCACTTGACTTCTGTTTAGCCTGCTTACCTCTCCCATTCTTACTCCTCTTCTGATGAGCTATGCATTCTCCTTATCATGAATGCAGACACTGAAAGGACCATACTCTTCTAAGGTAATCAATATATGAATAATGGCCAGACAATATATGAAAATAAAATTCTGACCCGCATTAGGAGCCCAAGCAGCCAAATCACTCCTGCAGCAAACAAACCAGGATAATCAGGACTTGGCCAACAATTATCATCTTCTCTATTTTCTTTTGTTGTTCCCTGGCCACGACCTTGCTTCCAACTCAAGACCAACCAGTGAAAGCCAAGTATGCTCCCACAACCAACCACACAGGATAACAGTTCTCTTTAGCAATCCTCCAGCTCCCCCGTGCCGACCACCTCCAGGCAGACTCTACTCTCTCTATTTTTTTTGTGTTTATTTACCCTACAGTGCTTGGCTGCCTTTGAGCATATTCCAGATGCAAATGATGGTGGCTGACTCCTTGCTACAGCAAGCGGAATAGCCCGTTTTTCTGATTTCAGTGGTTTTTATTTCCACGTTTCCTTCCCCTTCTTCTCTTCTTAGATCGCTCTTTTCTCCTCTCCTTGTGTGAGTAATTTATATTCGCCTTTTAAGTATCAGCTTAGGTGACACTAATAACAACAATAACAATAATAATTATCACTAGAATGATAGCTAACCCGTACTGAGCCCTTACCATATGTTAAGAAGTGTTCTAAGTCTGTTCAATTTATCCATTCATTAAAAGCTCACAATTCATTGCAGTAGGTTTCTGTTATTATCCACTTCACAAAGGGGGGGGGGTAACTCAGAGAGATCAAATAACTGGCGGAGGTTACACAGTTGTAGATGAAGGAGCCTGGAGAGTATTTAGGTAGCCTGGCAGCATTGTTCACTCTTGGAACCATTATGTTTATTGCTTTCAAAATAGGTTTTCAAATGCCCTGGGTTTAGGATGAGTACCCTTTATCACATTTCTAAATAGGGCACTGTACTTTACCTTGACTAGGGGTACCATGTTGTACTTGTTCATAAATTTATCTCTAGTCCCTCCTAATAAGCTTCTGGGGAAAATGATGGTGTTGATTTTGCTTATGTTCATGTGTCTAGCATGTAATAATTTCTCTGTCAATGTGTATTTAAATGATAAATGAATGATTGAATACATTACACAATGAAAGAGTGTGAACTACTATTTTTTTTTTTACATTGAAGGATACTAAGAATAAAAAAGAAAGAAAGGGGCTTTTCCTGTTGGTAAATGTTCAACGTGATACAATTCTACATTTGATTTTACATCTCTATCCAGGAAACAACTTCTTAAAATGGACAGCTTCTCTCTTACAAGTTTCAGTTTCCTCCATACTCTTTTAAAAATACTTTTATTGGTACATGTAATTATACATCATAATGAGGTTCAGAGTGATAGGGACACACATGCACACAGCACATGAAGAGTTTCCCCCCAGGTCCCACCCTACTCCCTCCCCTTCCCTGTACATGTTATTGAGATTGGTATTGGTAATTTTATTTGAAGTGAATTTTATGTGGCATTATTTGAAGTGTTTCTATACTCTTAAACCTAAAAACATGAGTAGAACTAATATCAACCTCTCCCAAGAAAGTCTCTTCCAAGGCATAAGAGTCATCATGAGTCTGGACCAATGTCTTCTTGGCCTTGGTTTCTGAAATAGAGCATCTTCAATGTAACAGCATTCTTTTGAATTCTGTAACCAACCTAAAAGTACTCTCTCACACATGCAGTCCTGGGAGAATCAGCGGAGAGTTGGGGATGGGCCTGTGTTCTCATGCACTCTGTCAGAATTTTAGAGCAAATGCCCAGTCAGATACTCACAATGTCCCACGCCCCTGGCTCTCTATGCATGGGTGCTAAGCCTGTTCATGCTCAGTGGGGTTCCTTTCTATACCTGTGAGACTAATGGGTCTGAAAAGCATTAATGCAGCCATCTCAATCAGTTCTGTTCTGTTATAGCCAATACTATTGAGAGTCATTCATTCATTAAACAAATCTTTATTATCTACTAATTTCTGATTAGTAGGAATAGTAGGACATAGGAATCCAGAGATGAACTAGACACTCAAGACCCCTGCTTTCAGGGGACTTGTATTCCAATAGAGTTAAAAGACAAAAATGAACATAAAAACAACCAAATAAAATAAATAAAATAATTTTGATACATGTGACAATAGCACAGTGTTAAGTGACAGCGACTTGCTTATATGTACCCGTTTCGGAACAAGCATCTTCCCATGATGTCACTCCCTCACATGCCCACTTCCTGCTCAGCCAGTCTTTTCTGGAATTCCTTCTGTTTCCTCCCAGCCTCATATTGATTACACTGAGGAAGTAGCAAATCTTACTTTGAATAAGAGTCATCCTGATTCTTTCTCTCTTAAAATTCATTTTCAACATACTAAAAAGAGCTTTTCTCATATTTTCTCTCTTAGGAGTTGACTATTATAACAAGATCATTGACGATTTGTTGGCAAATGGGGTAACACCCATAGTGACCATCTATCACTTTGATTTGCCTCAGGCTTTGGAAGACCAAGGAGGCTGGTTGTCAGAGGCGATCATCGACATTTTTGACAGATATGCTCAGTTTTGCTTCCGTACCTTTGGGGATCGGGTTAAGCTGTGGATCACCATAAATGAACCCAATACTTATGCCCTGGTAGCATATGAGTTGGGTATCTTTGCTCCTGGTGTACCTCACCTGGGGACTGGGGGTTATCAGGCAGCGCATAATATGATTAAGGCTCATGCCAGGTCCTGGCATACTTATGATTCCTTATTCCGAAGAGAGCAGAAGGGTATGGTGTCCCTATCACTTTTTTCTGGCTGGTCAGAGCCAGCAGATCCCAACTCAGTGCCTGACCAGGAAGCTGTTAAAAGAGTCATCGCTTTCATGTTGGATTTCTTTGCTAAACCCATATTCATTGATGGTGATTATCCTGAACTTGTCAAGACCCAGGTTGCGTCCATGAGTAAAAAGCAAGGCTATCCATCATCACGGCTTCCAGAATTTACAGAGGAAGAGAAGAAAATGATCAAAGGCACTGCTGATTTCTTTGCTGTGCAATATTACACGACTCGCTTTGTCAAGTTCCAGGAGAATAAGAAAGGAGAACTAGGTATTCTTCAGGATGTGGAGATAGATTTTTTTCCAGATCCATCTTGGAAAGCTGTGGGCTGGATCTACATCGTGCCATGGGGATTACGGAAACTACTGAAGTATATCAAGGTAAATGCATGATTTGTTTGTGTCCATGTACACCCAAATATGTAAAGGTGGTAAGACAGGTGTGCGTATGTGGAATTGAAAAAGGATGATTTTAGGTAGTGTGTCCCCTTGTTGGCCAGGGAAGAACAGATTAAGATTCAAGTTGGTGAGGGTTAGCTAACCGGTAATGGACTTTGAAACCAATGGTTAATTTATGATTTGCTGTTAAAGTCAGTTATAGTCATAAGAGTAGCTTGAGCATATTTTTCAGGCTGGCATCACAGCTGTGATTATTAAAGGGCATTTTAAGGAAAATGCTGGCTGGATCCTATCTGGGTCTCCACTGTGCTGGATGGCATCCAGGTAGCTGAAATTAAAATTTCAAGTTGCTGGTTTTCAAGACCCCTCCGGTGGGAATAGAGAACGTAGCTGCCTGCGGGACTAAGGGGTTAAGGTGCAGTGACAATCAGCCGATACTGATGGGAAGAAGGATATTTCTGTCTTCTCATTATAATAAGAGTCATTTGACTGTCTTCATGGACATTTGCACAGTTTTGCTTTTCCATTGTTAGTCATAAAAGGTCAGTGTGTGGAAAATTAAGTTAATAGGGTCAGTGCAATTTGATGAAAACTAGTTTTGGGGTTGTAGCTTCAAGAAGATAGAGGGTAATGCACCTGATTTTATGAGCTTTTTTTTTTAAAACATCTGTTTGGAATAAAACTTCTGCTCTCTTGTTCTAGGATACGTATAATAACCCTGTAATTTACATCACTGAGAATGGGTTTCCCCAGCGTGACCCCCCATCTCTTGATGACACTCAGCGCTGGGAGTATTTCAGACAGACATTTCAGGAACTGCTCAAAGGTACCATTTGAAATGATGAAAGATCAATTGTGCAAACTTAATATCATTTTCCCATGTGCTTATTTGCATTCAGCAAAGACCAATGGTTTTGAAAGCTGAAATTCATGTAAATCAGTGTAAATCCTTGTAATTAGGAGAGGGGAGGAAAAGTATTTAGGAAAGAGAAAGGTGAGGATTGTGGCCTAGCTTCAACCTCCTGAAATTGAATCAAGTAAAAAGTAACCGTCTTCAGTATCTTGTGACTCCCGGGTGAAGGTGACAAGAATACAAGGAGAAGGGGCTGGCTGTTGGGAAAGAATATTCGTTATTACAAAAAGATGAGCACTGATCAACCATAGCATGCTTATTTGCATATTTTAATATCATCATGACCAAGAAATGAATTTACAGGATTTTTAAAGGACCCCAGTTCAGGATTTGTCCAATAAAATTCAAAATGGCACCAATGTAGTCAGGTGTGGTGGCACATGCTTGTAATCCCAGTTCTTGGGAGTCTGAGACAAGAGGATCACAGGTTCGTGGACAGCCTCAGTAAGAAGTGACACTCTCATCATCCTGGTGAGACCCTGTTTCAAAATAAAAATAAAATGGGACTGGGGTGTAGCTTGGAGGTAGAATGCCCTTGGGTTCAATCCCCAGTACCACACACACACACACACGCACACACACACACACACACACACAAAAGGCACCAATGTTTGTTCCACTTAAGATGTAAACATGCAGCCCAGTTAGAAATAGTTTTTTTTGTCATAGAGAATATGTGAATTGTGTCCAAGACAATATTAATACTTTTTTCCTTCCATGTAATTCTCTTCCTATCTGAAAACAAATAAAAAGGAATGATAGTTAGTAGATAACACACGTTTCTTGACCAGTTAACCTCTCCACTTCACTCTTTAGCTTCCTCCTGGAATGACATTGCTTAGAACACTGTTTTTTCCTAAGTTTCAGTTCTTCTCCCTATAAAGGAATCATATAGCAGCAGGTTCCAATGCAAAATGAGACTTTCGATTTTCTTTCTTTCTTTTATTAACCATGATAGGCCCGCTCATCTCTTGTTCTTTTTGAAGGCTCCAGAAATTATTCTTTCCAAAATAATTCAGTATTATACTGGAAACAGCCAGAAGGAATGCTGGGAATTGATGCAAAGTGGTCTCTTTCTAAAATCTGAAATATATTGATTGGATCGCTCACTCAGGCCTGGAGTTTATTGGCAGAGGCAATTGGATTCCTACAGTTTGACCCAAGCAAAATAATTATTTTGTAGTACACACAATATAGATTATGGTTCCATGCTCTCCCATTGTTGGATAGAAATTCACATTCCGATTAGCTGGAAATTCACCTTCTGATAAGAGGGAAATCTCTAGTTTTCTGAGACCCCCCCCCAGTTCTCCCTGTAAATGTGTCCTATTCACAGTTAACCCATTGATGCTCTCAGGTTTCATCCTGAAAAACAGGTGGGCTCTCAGGCACACTCATGAATGGATATGGAGGCACAAATGACTTGTCTAAAATTGCTCTGTATATATTTGGAAAAAGAAAGAAAAATAGAAATTGGTCTTTTTCATTTCCAACCTGGTGCTCTGTTTAGAGCTAATAATATAAGGGCACTTCATTGATTTTCGAAATAGTTTTAAGCACATTTTACAGTTCCTTAGATTTATAATGCTAAACACTCAGTGGTGGACTTATACACCAAGATGGTAGGAAGATAGAAAAACAGAAGTTGAGAGTGAAGCATGTGAGAAGTGTCGGGTTCCCAAGGATCAGGAGGGAGAGTAGGGCTAATAAACAAAACCCAGTTTTCAACATGTTGATTTTCTGTTGTGTCTTCAAATTATTTGATGGGAAAATACAGAAGGTTCCTAAATTTACAATGATTCAACTCTCTCTTTTTTTTTTTTTTACACCTCATGGATGGTGTAAAAGTGACATGCATTCAGTAGAAACCAAGCTTTGAAATTTGAGTTTTGGTCTTTTCCTGGGCTACTGCCATACTATGCTAGCGAGCATGGAACCATAGTCCTGCAATGCTGGCCTGCAGCAGAGAGCGGCCGCTCCCTGACCACCATGCAATCGTGAAGGTAAACACTCGGGACTGCAGGGTACCTTGTTGCTAAGCTGGGATGTTCAGTTAGGTATAGTAAATGCATTTTTGACTTAACGATGGGATTAGTGGGGTACAACCACATTAGAAATCAAGGAGGAACTGTATTAATGCACTTAAAACATTAGTTGTTTTTGGCGTCTGTGTTCTCTTCTGAATCTTAACTATAAACTATATTCATTGTAACTAACAGACAAAAGCATTTTTGTTTTGATTTAAAAAATATATGTAACATTTAAAAATATATATTTCAAGATGTGCAGAAATATACCTATTGACCAAAAAAACCCCTGTACATAAATAAATTCACTTATACACTTATTTGGTAGGTAGAGTGACAGATATTTTTCATCAATTCTTGTAGAGGCCACCAGTGATTTCTCCTGTGTTAAAGTTCACTTTCCAAGTAACAAATCCCCTCTTCTGTAAACTCTCCACCTCCCCCTATCCATTGTTTACCACAGGGGCAGCCTGGCAAGTAGGTTAAAAGACTGTGCACATCATCAGTAATTGATTGGTCCCGATGTGGGCACATGACATGAGTCCCGCCAATCCCAGCTCTTCCCTGGAATTTAGAACTTGGACCAATTGGTTTGTCTCTTCGACTGGGGTGGGCGTGTGTGCAGCTTTGTGGGCCATTGGTAGCTGCTTTCTGCCATAGACACTTAGGAACAGTGAGAAGGGAAGGCACTCTTGCATTAAAGGAAGTGGAGACAAAAAACTGAGCAAATTCCCTGATAGCTCCTGTTTTTGGATTCCAGTTTTTCCTGAAATCCAACAGCATGCATGTTCTTGAGAGACATTATTTTTACTTATAGTGTAAAAGCCTTTACTCAGCTCTTTCTACTTAATCTTATTCTAATTGGGCTTCTATCACTTGGAACAAAAACAGTTTTAATTGATACCATCATCTCATCTCATTTTTTTTTTTTTGCGGTACTGGGGATTGAACCCAGGGGCATTCTACCTCCGAGCTACACCCCAGCCCTATTTTTTAGTCTTTATTTTGAAACAGGGTCTCACTGAGTTGTGGAGGGCCTCACTAAGTAGCTGAGGCTGGCTGTGAACCTGCGATCCTCCTGTCTCAGCCTCCCAAGTACTGGAATTACAAGCATGCGCCATCATGTCCAGCTTCATCTCATTCTTAAAACAGTGATATGAGGTCATTCCGCCTACCTGACAGAAAGAAGAAGAAACCGACTTTCACAGAGGCTAAATCATGTGCTCAAATCAGAAAATTGCTAAGTCATATTTCCTGAAACAAGGCAGAACATGTACATTATTAATATTACTTTGATCATCTTGGTATTGAGTTTGGGGCTTTTTGTGTCAAAGTTCCTTCTCGTCTCCCTACACAGAACCTTTTCTTTCTGTTTGGTGCTCTAGGCTTGCGTATAGTCTTTAAAAGTAGTTCATCCTGTCTCTGAAAAGGCCAATGGGTACTATGACCTTGGACAAAGCTCAGACAACCCATATCTTACCTCTCAATGGGAGAGCTGAGCTGACTTTACTAATCGATTTTCTGAGACTCCTTTGAGGTCGTGCTGATGATCATGGTTGGCAAGAACTTTCCTAGTAAGAAGCATCCTGTGAGCAATTAAAAATAATAACAGGCTAAGGAAGACATCTGCAGGAAGCCCTGCAGGTGAGAGCCCACCAAGCCCAGGGTGTCAGATGGATGATGGCTTTGCGATTCCCACAAAGCAAGCCTTCCCTCCAACATCACGCATGCGGACAGGCACATAATGACACTAGAGTTGGATCAATGGGTCTGCCTGGAGGGCTCACTGAGCTCTTCAGGTAAAATCCCACAGCAATTAATCGAGCAGTAAAAAATAAGCTAATGTTTCTGTTTCCTTTTGGGAAAGGATAGAAAAAATAAGAGAGAAAGAGAGAGGAATAATGTCATTTTAAGAGACAGAGAGAGAGAGAGAGAGAGAGAGAGAGAGAGAGAGATCAGTGCTTTTTTATCATTATATTGTTTAATTGTGTTTCAATTTAAGTAGGTTATATTTTAATTAATGTAGATCTAGCTAAGAGTAAAGCAACGCCCCAAATTTCAAGTATCATGCAACTAGGCTTGCATTCCAGTTCTGCAAATTACTCAATGAGAGACCTTTGGCAAATAGCTTCACCTATCCAACCCTTGGTTGTATAAATGGGAGTAATGCTTTCCTTGGTATGGTTGTTACAAAGGTTCTGTTTAATGAGTTATTGTGTAACCCTCTCCCCAGAGATTATGTGGCACATAGCAGGTCCTTAACCAATGATAACCACCATTATTATTATAATAAAATGTGCAGTTAAAAAATATAGGTATCACTTCTTGGTTAATTTCCTTGTAATTTTAAAGACATGCCATATTTGGTACTCTGAGATTGCGTAATTATTTTCAAAATGCCATTCCAGGACTTGTTATTTTTCTATTCATTCTCCTCCCCCTTCTAAGTTGTAGCAGAATATTTCCCCCATATCTGCACATTTTTCTATCATTATTTTGGAGGAACTTCTAGATACATGTTTTAACATGGACCCACTGGTGATTTCCAGTCTGAATGGTGTGGAGAAGAGAGAACTGACTCCATTCATTATTTCCATTTGAGAGATTACCAGATTAGGTGAAAAATCAAGTCATTGACAGCAGAAACGGCTGTCAAGCAACTGGGAATTGCTCTGCCACATGAATTTTTGCATGTTTGGGATTCAGTGGTTTTCAAATAGTTAAGCTTTTTTCACTTCATATGAATCTCTATTACATTCATAAAATTAACAGCAGTGAGCAAGCATGCTCTGGGGCCAGTGGGCAGGTTTGAGTGCATGTGGAAAACACGCAAATGGACCTGTGTCTAATCTCAGTGTTGTGTGGAGGGAGGTTGTTCCCAATGGGCGGGACTTTACCAATGATGAACCAAATTCTCCTGAAAAGGGAGTCCAGCCTGCGCCCCACCTGTTCCCCCTGCATGCCATGGGCATGTCTGCTTTGACCTTGGCTGAGGATCTCTGCTCAACTGGGATTCCATGCTCTTTGCCCTTTTCGGCCTGATCACATTGTTTGGAGTGGAGGAATGTGCTTGAAGTCAGGCCAGACATCGGTTTGAGATGTGGTCCTGACACTTACGAGCTCAATATCTTTATTTGGAAAGATTCTGAAATAAGCAAAGCTTTAACCATCTCATTTCTAAAATGGGGAGAAGCTGGGGGTGGTGGTACATGCTGTAATCCTAGTGCCTGGGAGGTTGAGACGGGAGGATCGCATGTTCGAGGATAGCCTCAGAGACATAGCAAGACTCTCAGCAACCTAGTGAGATCTTGTTTCAAAAACAAACAAAAAATAAAAAATAAAAAGGGCTGAGGGTGTAGCTCAGAGGAAAAATGCCCCTGGGTTCAATCCCCAATACCAATAAATAAATAAATGAATAAATATAAATAAAATGGGGAGAATATGAGCATCCATCTTACAAAGAGTGGTAAAAAAAATGAACAAGGTATTGTTTAGAGCTCCTCAATGGGGCCTAGCACATTACTGAGGAGTTTGTAAATGATGGCTAATTTTTTATGGGGGGGCATGAATCCTCTAAGGGCCAGAGCTGCATTTCTCATAATTAGATCTTCAGCCCTAAGCACCAGGTCTGCTCTATAGTAGTGTGCTACACATGTTTGTTGAATTTGGTTGTGTCTATCAGGGAAGGGTTAGTCCATAGATAATGAGAAATAAATGATGAAATGATTGCAAACTATATTTTCTTTCCCTGAAGAAATATACCCCACACAGAAAAATAAAGGAAAAAAAAAACCAGCCTTCTGGAAAAGTTTCTGAGCCAGCCCAACTTTCCAGGCAGATCCATGCCTGAGTTAGCACAGCAGTGGATGATTGCAGGCAAGGTTTGTTAATGACCAGCTTTAGGCTTTTAATGACAAAACCCCTCAGCAAGATGTCATCGAAGTTATTGAAGACTTCACTAGAAGTGTTGAAGCTGATACATTGTAACAAGAAGGTTATAAATCTTGCAGCTTGGATAGACCACCAAGACAAGATGCTCAGCACAGAATCACCCTGCTGCTGTCTGTCAGCCTCATCCCTCCCCCCTCCCCTTCCCATGGAGAGCCGGTAAAGGAGAAATACATCCGTTTCCCAAAGTAGTGCAGACCTGGCAGCCCCCTGCCTGTGCCAATTTCAGATCACAGAGGCCCATTTAACTGGACAAAATGTGTTAAGCACCTGTGTTTTCCTAAATGTGCATAAAAACCCTGAAGAATTAAGGAAAGATCTCAAAAGTTAATACACTGACCTTTTAGAAACACTAACCAATTAAAAATCCATTGCGAGCTCAGAATAGAGATCCAAACACCTGAATGTAGATTCCCACACTGTGTCGATTGTTTTATTGCTTCACAAAGGAGAATTTTGTCATCTTGGCCCCTGTGAAGCAGTTCATCTCATAGCTCTTGGGGTCCATATGAAATATCCGTGTGTGGCTTTGGGTATACGTCTGGTGGGCTGTTGGATTGACTTGGTACTGCTAGCCAGGCTGCTCCTGGTGGTACGGATGGGGCCAGGTCAGAAGAGCAAACAAAGAATGAGATTCAAAGGCTGTGCATGAGAACGGTTAATAGGTACTAACGTAGGGACCAGTGGGATTTTTGTTAATTTTTAAAAATTGACAAGTAAAACATGTATATATTTTATAACATACAGCATTTTGCTTTGAAATATGTATCCACTGTGGCATGGCTAAATTGAGCTAATTAACATATGCATTCTCCATTCATTTGTTGAGGGATACTGAGGCTGATTCGCATCTTGGCTACCATGAATAGCGCTGCGATAAACACAGGAGTGCAGGTGTCTCTCTTCGACATTCCGATTTGCTTTCCTTAGATATAGACCCGGAAGTGGCATTGCTACATCAGATGGTAGTTCTCTTTGCTTAATTTGAAAAGCTGTGAAGAAAACAATTTCAGATATTGTGTCCCAACAATCTAGATACTTAGACCACACATACATAATTAAGGAGTTAACCTTAACTCCAGTGTGCTGGATCACTCCTTGATTTCTTCCCCTACTTGCATCCAGTGGCTTACTCGACTTTTGCCCTCCATTTCCCTTGGGAAGCCTGGCAGAGTAGAAAGCATGGCCTGGAGGGTCTGCAAGGTTTGGAGAGCGAAGACAAGGCTGAATCCGGTGTTCCAGGATCGGCCCTTGGGGAAGTCATCATTAGCACGCTCTGAATGTCAACGTCTTTGCCTGTGAAGTGGGATCATGTTAAGTGCTAGTCTACCTCATCCAAAGTCAGTTGTGAAAATAAGATGAGATTGTTTATGCTTTGAACATTTTAAAATATTTACTGTTGTTCTCATATTCGATATATGTACCTTACACTTTTGCTCCTTCACTCTGGCCAAAATACATCATCTTGACCCCACTGTTCTCCACTACAAAGAGAAGGGGTCGAAAGGACTGGTATACTTTATTGGGGTTCTTTGAAGGTCTATGACTCTCAGATTCTATGGTTTTATTTACCTGCACATTTCTAAACTACTGTAATGGTGTGATCAGCTTAAGGGTTTTTAGAGAATATTCAGTGTGGCCCGGTGATTAGTGTAGTGTTTAGTAAATCTAGAATAACACACACACACATGTACATATTTTATGAACTACTTCACAGACTTGTCTAGGAGAGGCTCACATTGATATGATCAGAGGCATACACCATTTGCAGGCACATCCTCTTAGAAACACAGAGCCTGGCTCACCTGCTTCATGGCCACAGGTGTCATGGAGTTTAGTCGCATGAGTGTCAGAGAATTTGCCCTCATGCTGATTGGGAACCATTACTTATTTTCTCTATCCATAATATTCTAATACCTGTGTTGTGCCCCAACTGCTGGACATCCTTTGGGTAAGAAGTTTCAACTTCACTTTAAACTGGACTGAACTTCAGTTTCAACTGAAATTTTAAATTCAGTTTCAACTACTCTAAGATGATAATTTCTTAAAAGTTCTTCACAATTCCAGGCCCAGTGAATTTTAAAAATAATATAAAGCCTTTTTAACAAAATTCAGATAATTCCAAATTGACTCTCCATTTTTTTTGTGTGTGGTACTGGGGATTGAACCCAGGGGAATTCTACCACCAAGTTCCACCCCAGCCCTATTTTTTGTTCTTTATTTTGAAACAGGGTCTCACTAAGTTGCAGAGGGCTTCACTAAGTAGCTGAGACTGGCGGTGATCCTGGATCCTCCGGTTTCAGCCTCCCAAGTACTGGGATTACAAGAGTGTGCCACCACTCCCGGCTGACTCTCCATTTTTTAATGACAATGTGTCCAATAGTTGCTGTGATATGTAGCAGCCAATGGAAACTCAGTTGTATTTTTATTGCTATAAAAGAGACCTACGACTAAAATGACAGAATTTTAATTTATCTGAAGAATATTTACCTTTTCAATATAAAGAGTAGACAAAAAGAACTAAGAAAGGTGTGTGTGCGGGAGGATGGTTTTGATAATGATTTTTAGAAATGATTTCAGGAAGAGTCATGTTGGCATATTCACATGACTAAGAGGCCACTGGAATTGAAAGAAAGTGGATTTCTCAGAGTTTTCCTGGGATGCAGACAAAGGGGTCCTTACACATATGTCTATCTTAGCTCTTATGTCCTGATTTCCAAAACAACCCAGTTACTACTTGGCCTTTCAGTTATCCTGGGAGAGAAAGAGTACTGCTTTAGAGTAAGGCCGGAGTGGATTTCATCTTAGTGTGGCTGGCAGGGCTGCCGGCATAACTGTTAAGGATTCTATTGGACCGCCATGGGCTCATGGAAAGAAGGGAAAAAAAGAGGATGGCTTAGTGGTAACAATTCTGCTTAGGAAACTTAACATGAGTTTTTCAGTGCTTGGAAAGATAATTTCCCTGAGCTGGGTGTGCTAGTGCACGCCCGTAATCCCAGTACTTGGGAGGCTGAGACAGGAGGATTGCAGGTTTGAGGCTAGCTTCAAGAATTTATCAAGACCCTCCGCAACTTAGCAAGACCTTGTTTCAACAAACAAAAAATGAAAAGGGCTGGGGGTATAGCTCAGCGGTAGAATGCCCCTGGGTTCGATCTCTAATACTACACACACACACACACACACACACACACACACACACACACGATAAATTCCTCATTATAAGTTGATGCATTGACATTAAGTTTTATAAATGAAGATTTTGTGAGTTCATTAGTGGGGTCTAGCTCCTGGTTTTCTGGGTTTGCAGTGATAATTATCAGTCCTTAAGCAGTGATGATCTCACTAATTTTATAGCCTTCCTCTCTAAGTCTTCTTATATTTTTATAACTTCAACATTGCTCCTGCTGGTCAACCCTTCAATAGTGATATAAGTGTTGTTTCAGTCAATTTCCACAGACTCCTGATTGTGTGAATTACTGCTTAATTACATGCTGTCTGATTTTTCCCCCCACTGGTGAGCCTGATACTGTGAGGAAGAAAATCAGCAATATTATAAATAAAAACATTAAAAATTGGGGACATACCTGCTTCATGGGCTCCCTCCTTAACAGCAGGCTTGTCACAATTAAAGACTCATCGAATAAGACAGTTGGATAGATGGAACTTGAGAGACACTTTGATTCTTGAAGACAATGCCTATGATAACTCTTGAAAGGAAGAAAGAAAACCATTTCCAGGAGAAAATGGAAGTTATTAGAAGGTGGAAGCACTCCCGGCCAGAAGCAGTGTGCGTAAAGATTTTATTCACCATTTTTGAAAGTCAAAATTCTGACCAGAATGAAAATTTGGAGTTTTGGACTATGCACTTAGTATTCAGTAAGTGCTGTAGTAAATGTTTAATGAGTGGCGAGAAGATTGAGTCTCGATTAGCAGGAAAACTGAATTACTTATGGAAATTTCAGTGGAATTTTAGATTTACACTATGTGTTTTTATGATTTTTAAGGAAGTGGTATATCATCTTTATTATTATGAAAATAATGACCATGCACTGGTATTATGCATGGGTGTTAATAATATCCTTTTGATATTAAACAGACTTGAGGTGACACTAGCTTAAGTATACACTAGAGTTTTAAAGCTCTCTTCATATAAATGCTCAGCCTTTCTGTGCCTCAGTTTCTTCATTTGGAACATAAAAGTGTTGAACTGGCTGATATTTTGGGATCCTGCCAGTGAAAGAATTTTGTGACTCTCTAAATATTCTTTCTGGAGAAGTATGACACAGATCACATTTTATTAGAACTCTTGATAATTTCTTAAGCTATAAAATTAAATCTAAGGAATTGTAATTAATAGTCTTTAAATTTTTTTCTTCAGTCTTCTTATCCAGCTGCTAAATTTGAATTTTAATACTCATCTTATGTGAACATAAAATCAGACCTTGCTCTTCAGCGCCGTTTCTATTGCTATTGATTCGAGTTCCAGGTAACATTTTCTTGACCTTCAGTCTAGTGTTTTTTCTTCCGTTCACTCATATTGAAAATGAACCTCACTTTTCTTCCCTGGAGAAAGTTACCCCTCTGAGTTCACAGTGTCTGAAGGACACCTCAGAGTCAAGTTTTACAACGTCATTGTAGAGAACATAGACTCTCAGGAAATCGGCTAAACAAATCAGTCCAAAGCATTAGTCTTAAAGCCCACAGCTGGACAGATCACCAGTAGGACATCACCTTTCCAACACGATTATGCCAAGCGCCACCTTAATCCATCAAGTTTTAAGAAAATTAAGTATGATTCTTCAAACTTTGCCATACATGCATGATATAATTCAGTGAAGCAATGTAGTCATTTTAACTTTCCTTAGATTCAGCGTGACCATGAAACTTTCTTCTTTGGTCAAGATCCTGAGTTAGAAGGGGAGACCAAGATGCAGCATGTTCAGAATGACTGACCCACCAAAATTCCGTGTGGAGACTTTGTATCAGGAAATCTGTTTCTACTCTGACCTTTGAGCAGAGAGTTTATTCCAGTTTGGCTGCTTTTGCCTCAAGTCACTGTGTAGGTAGCATTTTCTTTAATACAATGAAAATATCGGCCTGGTGGTAGAGATGAAATCATCTCTTTTGGAATAGAAAGTTAAGTCTTATCTGAAAGTGCTAGGTGCATGGTGGGGGAGGGACGTCCATCTCTTTAAGTACTGTCATGTCATCAATAGCAGTCTCCTGTGTGTGAATAAGATTAGCTCATGAAACAGCACCATGACCTGGGATTATTTTGTGCCCTTCTAAAGTTCAGCTACATTTTCCCTTTTGTTTGGGAAAGTCCATTAGAGAAGTCACTGCCAGCTTTAGAGATAAATGAAACCATTATGGGTAGAGGAAGAAAAGGCATTTGAACCCTGGAGAATTTTCACTGGTGCTGGCGAGTGAAGGCCAACAAGAAGCCATGAGGGTTTTAGGTGAAAATGTTAACGAGCTGAGGATTAAAAAGTAGCCAATGGGTGTAGGATGGGGCAAGGAGTACACTGATGAAATAACATTTCCTCTCTCCTGAGAACAGGTGAAATTTGTTTCTTAAATAAATCTAAAGTCATCCTAAAGAATTTTCAATGACTATGTTCTTTTATGAGTAATAGTCCAATCAAATATATTTCATAGTGAAAAGTGAGCAGGAATACAAGAATTACATCATCATCCAATGATAAGTAAATGAGTCTATTTTAAGTGTCTACGCTTATTAGTAGATCATATTTAGGTGGCCGAGGCTCTGCCAGTTTAGTCTCTTTAAACATTTTCTTCCAAAGATATTCAGGACATGTTTCCCATCCTTTGGCTCAGCAGTTGGTCTTTTGAGAGATTTTTGAAGGCCCAAGTTTGCTGCCTTCAAGAATATTTGGTAGACGTGTCAAGAACTACTCAGATAAAAATCCTTCAGCACTTCTCGTAAAATGTACAGCATGGCCCATTGATTGTGTATACGTTTTGGATAGTCGGGCAGAAAGTTTCATGATACTCTTATACAACAAAGATTTGATCATTTCACATAGTGTAAGAGCATATTCTTTAAAGATAGATCTGTGCTGAGAACATGGCTTCGATACCCTTTCACACTGTAACTCTGAGCAAGTTATTCTACCTTTATGAACATTTGTACAACAACTCTGAAATTTTACTTTTGGTGAGGATTGATGGTGTATTTCATCTCCTCAAGAAATGCCTCACACATAAATCCTCCAAATGATAACTTTTGTAATGAAGACTTTGTTACCCAGCATCTATTAACCAGAATTTTAGAAAAACTGTGACTTCTTGCATAGTCATCAAGCACTGATAATTTATGCTTCTCTTGATGACCCTGAAATGCATTCTGAATAATTAGAGAAAGATTAAATTATAATCAGTTTAGTTTCAGTGTTAAGTGTATTTTAATTTATTCTCATTCTTTAAAAATTTGTAATCCTTCTGCATGTGGTAACAATTAGCAAAAAATATTTGATTAGTTGGAGCACTACATTTCCTGACTCTCTGACAAATAGTTTATTGTATATTGTTGGAATCCAAACTCTGCTCTATGGATAAACTAGGCATTCTCTGGATGGATTTACTTCACGTTAGTCTTCTATCCATTTTCAGAGACAATATGTTGATTTATTGCCTGTTGGAAATTCTAGAATTAATCTTTAAGTATCCTTAAACAATAGTCTCAGAGTCTATACAAGGCCCTCTTTGCATGTTGTTTTTATCACAAGACCCTAAAGTTGGCCATCCCCTCTAATTTGGTGCAGAAGAGTAGCCCAACCTTCTAGACCAGAGTTTGTTCTTTTTTTTTTTTTTTCGGTACTGGGGATTGAACGCGGGGGGGGGGGGTTCTACCTCCACGCTACGCCCCTGGCCCTATTTTTTTATACTTTATTTTGAAACCGGGTCTCACGAAGTTGCGGAGGGCCTCACTAAGGATAGAGAGAGAGAGAGAGAGAGAGGGAGGGAGAGAGAGACAGAGACAGAGAGAGAGCTGGGGCTGGCCACGAACCCAGATCCTCCGGTCTCCGCCTCCCAAAGTACTGGGATTACAAGCGTGCGCCACCACGCCCGGCTCAGAGTTTGTTCTCGTCTGTTCTTTTCCTATGGATTCCTAGAGATGGACATCTCAACTGACATTAGTAATCAGTCTATCATGGTGTTTTATCAACCTTTACTCTTATGGAATCAGGTTCCAGACTATTCTCACTAGACTTTTTATTATTCTGTATAACCTTCCTGATGAAAACTTCAACATGAATGTTATTACTTTGGCGATTCTTCTTTGAACTTTCCACATTTCCTCCCAGTTGTCTCCCCCCACACCAGTGTCATATAAAGTTTTAAAAGATGGATTAGCACCTGATTGTGTTATAATGTCTCTTTAAAAACTTACCAGTATTATTGTTCTTTGGTGATCTCTATTTCTGTGGTACATTTTCAGGCAAGTCAGGTTGATTTTCGTGGTTCAACTGATCAGCATGACCTTCATCCATCTCCTTGCGTCTCCCTCCTTCTGCTCCCTTTTAAATCTCTGCCCTATGCCAATATCCCTCTTTGCAACCTAACAGTCTTCTTCCCTCATTCTCAGTAAGGTAAAGAAGGGGCTGATTCTTGCCTGTATAGAGGGAGTGAGGCCAAGGGGCAAAATAAAAGAGGAAGAGCTAATTTCACATTCCAAGCCCAGATAACTCTTGGCTCTAGAATGGAGGGCAAGATTGGCTAGGGCCCTCCTGCCAAGAGGTAGCAGCCTTCTCTGATGATATCTCAGTGAGGATAGGGAGTCTGGGTGGCCAGCCAGGAAGCGACAATTAGCTTTCTACTCCACATCTGTAATCTCTGAGACTGAACTCACTGGTAGCTATACTTCAGCTCTTCAGGGAAGTTGCCCATTACTATTACTAGGTATGATTTCTCCTCCAAGTGTTTTTCATCTCATGAACTAGACATATATTAAATGTTAGCAATGGTATAGTTACCACTCTTATTCTAGTCATAGCATACCTATATCTAATTAAGTATATTTCATATTTCATAAACCATATTTACTTATAGGGCTATTTTGATCTTCTGAGAATTGTGATTTTGAACTTTGGTATATTTGAATGGCTAAGTACAATACTTTATTGAGTAGGCTTTTTTAACAATATGTGACATTTTCATAAGTATAGTATAAGATTGCCTGACAGAACAAATAAGTATCTGTTAATATAAAATGTTAAATTTAAGACTATTCATGAAATTGAAGCCAAAATATTTCCACTAACTTTATGTATTGATAACATTTTTAGTCACAGAAATGCCATATTAAATATGTGTGCTTAACAGTTGTTGGAGGATTGTTATATATCTTCTTTAAGTTACAACTTCTTAAATTCTGGGTTCTCTTATAAATATGTACAATTATATTCACCCTCAGTAACTGGAGGTTTTCTTTAATATAAGGGAGATTTTTTTAAAAACAGTTTTCTTTTTGGGTTTCTATTTTAAAATTATCTTTGTTTAATACAAGTACTGCTAATAATCTTTGTTATTCAGAGTAATGATAGGAGGGGAATTAAGAAATGCCAGTTTAAATTTGGTGAGAGGTATTAATTTCTGTCAATTTTTGGAGATGGGCCACTTTATTATATTCAGTTCTTGATAAAAAGAAATTCCAGCTGGTAGACCAGGGCCAGTGAGGGAAGAAGGAGAACACAAGTGTTGAGAACATAGTTGTTGATATATACGGGCTAAAGAGATTAGCTGTTAGTCATATCAGTAGTTTCCCAACTGTGTTCCATGGAGCCTTGTTCCATGGAGATATCTTTGGGGACTCTGTTAGGTTGCACAGGGGGAGGATGACAAAGCAGGGCTCCAGGGCACCTCAGTTTTTATTGGTTGTATATATTAGGAATCCATAAAAATTTTCATTTAAAAGCAAGACTTCTGCTAAAAAAAGAAAAAGTGGAAAACCACTGAATAATAGGGATCTCATTATCAGAGGGGAAGAAACACAGTAGCTCTTTTGGGGATATGAAGCTTAACTTCCTTTCTCTTTCACTTAAAATAAGTGAGTTATTTTCAAATAGATAAAAAATACAGGTACTCATGTAACCGTAGCCTAGATTTAACTAGTGTTAATATTTTGCCACTTGTATTTTATATTATAAGAAAAAAAAATGTTGTGGATCCAAGTGAAGCCCCTTTGTCTCCTCCCCAAATCTGCCCTTCCTCCCTGTCCTGAGTAACATTGATCTTGAACTTGATGTATGCCCAACTGTACACTTAAGTAGTTTATGGGTAGACACATTTTGTTATGTAACAAAAACTATTTATATATCATTTTATGCATTTTATTATTTATATAAATGGTGCCATACTACACATATTTATTTTTAGCATTATGTTCTTTGAGATTTATCCATGTTGGTACTTTTAGGTCTAGTTAATTACTTTTAATGTGTTTTAGTCAGCTTTTATATCACTGAGACTAAAATACCTGATAAGCACAACTTAGAGGAGGAAAGGTTTATTTGGCTCACTGTTTTAGAGGTTCAGTCCATGGTCAGTTGGTTCCAAGGTGGAAAACCCAGTAGCAGGGCAGGTGGTGGAGAAAATTGCTCTCAGTCATAGTGGCCAGAAACAGAGAGGTGGGGGAGGGGAAAGGTACAGATATAGTCCTCAAGGCCATACCCCCAGGGACCCACCTCCTCCATCCATGCCCTGCCTCTGAACCTAGTTTCATTGCCTAACACAGGAATTTTGGAGGGCATTTTATATCCAAATGATAACATAGTGCTCCAGAGTATTTTGATGTGTGAACAGACCACATTTATTTTTTCCTCCTGCTGATGGATATCAGAATCTTTCCAGTTTTTCACTTTTATAAACAGTGCATGATGAATATCCTTAAGTAGATCATATGCTTAAAAAGCATTTCTTATATGGCACTTTATCAAGAAGCTCTATTGCTAGCGCACATGGTATCTTTGCACTATTTAAAATAAGGCTCCCTATTCTCAAAACAGTACATTTTCCAGAAAATGATTGCAAAGACTGTTCAAATCTATAGTGACTTTAAGTGTGCCCTCTAGAGTTGTGCAAAGTAAAACATATAATCACAGAAGCTCTGTATGTAAGAGATACTATATTGTAAAAACCTGTAGGATATAGAGTTTGGGTGTATTAGTGTGTTCAACAGATTATGCTAAATCAAAGATTTGTGCTTGGTATTTACATGCAAATTTTCTAGCTACACACAGGGCCTGGGGAAATTGTACCTTGTTCAGAGATAGTCTGTTACAAATAGAGAATACAAGGAGGATGTATAAGGCTCTTGATTTTTTTTCTAGGTCATAGAGGATCAGTGGCAGAGCCACGTGATGTTATATGGGAAAATTATCCATCAATTTCTCACCTTTCAGAACACTTCCCTCAAGCTTCTTCTATGTAGACATATATGTAACACAGGCTTCTACCAGGTTTCATCTGCTAACACGACAGCATGCCACCAAAGAAGGAGGTTGCCTTAGGAGGTTGCCTAAGGAAGGTATATATGCCTTGTTCTTGGAAAGGACATTTCAGTTGTATCTGGTTATATTAGCTTTTCGTCACAATGACCAAAATACTTGACAAGAACAACTTAGAGGAGGAAAGGTTTATTTTGGCTCATGGTTTCGAGGTCAGTCCATGGTCAGCTGGCTCCATTGCTTTGGGTTCAAGGTGAGGCCAAACATCATGGTGGTAGGAATGTGTGGCAGAGGAGGCTGCTCAACTCATGGCAGCCAAGAAACAGAGAGGGAGAGGTAGGGAGGGAGGGAGGGAGGGAGGGAAGGAGGGAGGCGGGAGAGGAAGAGAGGGAGAGAGAGAGAGAGAGATGGGGCAATGAAGAGGAGAGTCTCCAAGGCCACATCCCCAGTGACCAGAAGCCTGGTAGAACTTGTTGAATATGCTTCATGGAAACAAATACATGTGTGGTAGTCATTTAGAACTTTGCTTATATTAACATGCGATAGCATCACTCTCTGCTTATGTCTGGAATATTATCTTCCATCCTGAGCCTCATTGAGCACTAATGTTAATACCACATTCTAAATCATACCAGATGACAGTGTCTAGGATGGTCTCATCTAAAGGAGAAGTCTGCTAGTTTTTGCTCAAATTCCTTCAGAACTATCAGGTAGAAGACTAAAAAGACTCATTTTGTGTTGCTTTGCAGGGAAGAATTCAGGCTAGTTGGGGCCCATTACATGAAGGCAGGTTTCAGTTTAACATGAGACAAAGCTTTCTAACAATTAGAGGGACTGAGGAAGGGAATGCAGAGCATCCTCAGGAAATCATTAGGTACCTGTCAATAGATGGCGTGGGAACAGATGCCAGATGCCCATCTGTCAAGGATGCTGTCGAGAGGATGCTGCCCCATGGGGGAGGGTCATTCCACAAGTGTGTGCAATAACCTAATGTTTTCTGAGTACCCCCAGTGTGCTTGCTTCTAGACGGATACAGAAAGGTAGCAGGCACAGCTGCTGTCTGGAGGTAATCAACCTCCGGATTCTAAATTCTGTGAATCTCAGGGAATTTTAGCCAAGGGTCTGATAAAATTCTCAGATTCCACTATAAAGCAGTTGGGGCTAATGAGGTCTCACAACACTGCCAACCAACCAGTAATATTTACCCTTATGCCTGGGAGGGAGAGTATGGTGAAGGACACAACTACATAGTTAAGTCCTACTTTTGTCCCCTGATTTAAACTGTGGCTTGGCTTTTGTGACACAAGAGATGACAGCATAGAAAAAGTTGGCTTCTTTCCTTGGGTTCACTTTTCTTCTGGTCTTGAAAGTTAATATAATTTTAGAGCTCAAGATGATGTGTGTTAGCTTTGTTTAGTGGAAGTCTATCAAGGTAAACAGTTTTGCATTAGAATTGAACCTCTGTAATTCCCACTGATGACAAAAGCATAAATTATAAAGTAGAGACTTTATGGAATTAGAAGTAAGCACACTTAATTCTTTAAAGTCAAGCCTGCCCCAATCAATCATAAAGTGTTTGACTTGGAAACCTCCTTCGGTGCAGTAGAGAACATTAATAAATAAACATCTGGATGGAACGGTTTTGGGGTAAATCTGGATATCGCATTATGAGCCTGACTGTTCTGAATTCTCTGATCTTTGTCAAAGACATGACCTTGGATGCTGCATGGATATGGGCACTGTCTTCACATGCTCATGTGTGTCAGGATCCCACTAATGTCTCCTGCAGCATGCTTACCCACACGCTATCACTGAGACTATAATATACTTCCTTAGCCTACATAACATAAAATTGGGAACCACTTTGACTCTGTGTAGACTACAACCCCAGATACCTAATGTTTGCTTTCATATATAATACATATATACGAGACACTTGAGCAATCATTAAAATATTCCTTTGCTTTGTAGTCTGAGGTTCTAGTCATTTCCTCTATTGGCCAAAGTTTCTTTGTGTGAGTCTAGTTTTCATTTGTTGACCTTGAAATGAATCCAGTTGGAAATTATGCTCTTCAAATATAGTCCAGGCTATTCTGTTCTGAGGAAGGAATGTAGGACTGAGGGATGGAATCTTTGATGGAGTCAACTCCAAGCCATTGCTTTGGAGTTGCTAAGGGAAGTCAGCAAGCAAGGCCCAACATGTCCATTTGCCATGCAATTATCTTAACAGGATCTTATCTGAGAAAGCAATATATTTGGCGAATTATATCTCTGAACTGTACTCCCAGCCCTTTTTTTATTTTTTGTTTTGAAACAGGGTCCCTGGGTTGCTGAGAATCTCACTAAGTTGCTGAGGCTGGTCTCGAACCTGGAATACTCTTGTCTCAACCTCCCAAGTACTGGGATTACAAGCGTGCGCCACCCCACCCAGCCCAAATAAAAAACGTCGAAGTGGAAAGTTGCATTGTTTGACCAAGGAGAAAACATTACTCCTATATTTCTTCTCTTTTGTTTTCTAATTTCTGCTCCATGAAAACAGATTTGGAGCACTGCTTCTTCATCTTGGCTACACACTGGAATAACCTGGGGGAGATTTAAAAACTACTGACAACTGAGTTCCATCCTCAGCGATTTTAATTTATATGTCTGAGGTACTTCTCAGGCATCGGGTATTTTATGAGTTCCTCAGGGGATTCTAATGTGCAGATAATGCTGAGAATCACTGATTTAAGGGCTTTCATCTTCTAATATTAAAGAGAAGCCTAAAAATTCACATGCTATTATTTGGTAAGGATTGTTTGTGTGGTATGTAGATTGCTCGTGGATCTGGAAGTTGAAAAAGACTCATTTTCTAGGAGACACTCCTACCTGGTATTTGGGTTTATGTTAAACCATTGTGAAATGGTAGAAGACTCTTTTGAAAAAGTCATCAAGAAAAAAAAATTTTTTTCTAGCATTGGGAATTGAACCTAGGTACATTCTACCTTCAAGCTACACCCTTCACCCTAGCCCCTTTTATTTTTTATTTTGCTCAGGCTGGCCTTGAACTTGAGATCCTCCTGCCTCAGCTTCCAGAGACACTGGGATTACAGGCATACACCACCACGCCTGCCAAAAGCTCAAAAAACAAAAAGAGCTGGTGTAATGTTTCCAGATAATTTCTGAACTGTGTTGTTTGAAGATGCATTCCTGATGTACTTGCACCTAAAATTCTTCTTCTCCACTGTTTTCTCCTCTTCCATCTTTCTCCTTCTCCTAGAAAGGCAAAAACATTTAAATATTAGAGAAAAGTGAAAGACCTAAAGAACAGGCACAGGAAATACAACACTCTCTATATAAGCATATATTCCTCCCCCTTCCCCTTCTCATTCTTTTTCTTCCTCTAATTAAGGGTTGGTTCCTTTCTCCCTTGGACACTGGGATTGTGAGAGAGAAGTCTGTGGGTCATTTTTTGTTTCTTTGTAGGTAATCAAACATGGATGCTCCTAAGAACATTTGTCCTTGAAACACATGCAGATCATTCCTATCTTTTCATCAATGTCAGTAAGCCACTTTCCATGATAGTTTCAGGTTTTTCAGAAGGAAAATCAGGAAAAATGTATGCCATTTTATCTTTAGTGATTAGATCTGCCTCATCTGTACCATGACATCCAACAGAGACTCTAATTGTTACATGTAGAGTATTACGTTTTCTGAATCTGTTCTTCATGTCTTCCCCCACTTATATTTAAATCTGTTTGCACTTCTGTGAGATTGGACACATTTCCAACCATGTCTTCACTTTCCTAATTGATTTCCAGCTCTGCCCAATTTTCTGATCTCTACCACCATGGCGATTTTTGATTCAGCAGTTTATTTTCTCCCTGTGTTCTTTTCCTGATCTGATGACTACTGACTGTAGTATCATGAATACAATAAACACTCAAGTATTTTTTGGCATGAAAAGACAGAAATTTTTTGAACACACATGCTTTTCTTTTAGTAAGTCTTTTCTGGAGTAAAGCAGTCTCTCTAACTTTTAGGAGTGGTTCTCTTATGAGAATCAGTAATTTTTCAATTGTCCAACTGTTTTTCTTTTCATCTGAGACAAATCCAAGTGCTTCCTGCTGCTGGTGCCCACCACCCACACGGGTGTTCTCTACACCTTCACCACACGGCTTGATCTGTGTTTCTTCCATTACCCTGTAGCCATTTGCCCTCTCTCCAGCAGACAAACCAAAAGCTTCACATTTATTTACTTACTCATTTATTTATTTTGCAAATGGAACCAAACCTTTACAGTTTCTAGAGTGGATGTAGATTTTACCTATTGTATATCTTGAAATGTTCTATAGGAACATGGGAATTGCTGGCACTAATAACATATCTGAAATCATAATAGATCTTTGGAAAATCATAATAGATCTTTGGAGAATATTTTTGACCCAGCTTCGGTTTATTTCTTAAGAAATAACTTTTAGAAAGAAAGTCATTGAGTCCAAGTGTATGAACTTCTAAAAGCATTTAGGTATGTATTTTCAAGTTTATTTCTAGAAATGTTTTTTATTTCTTTAACACTTGCTAGAATACCTATTTTGCCACGTCTTCATTAAGGGTTCCCTTTAAAACACAGTATATTCAACACACGCTTGGAATATACTGATATTTTTGATATATGCATATATATTATAGTTTTTATTTATATTTAACTTAATTACAGAGAAGATTGGATATTTTATTATTTATTAGTTATTTGGATTTATTCTGTGAGGTTCATATCCTTTTTCCATTCTACTGTGGTTGTGTTTAGCATGTGCTTTAAGAAAACAATAGCCATTATAGCAGATGAATGTCATTTCTCTCCGCAGTCCCCAGGAAGTTATTTTGAGACAATGATGATTCTAATACATGGAACAAAGTCTTCAATTTTATTTATATTTTTCAACATTGAACCCACTTACTATAGTCTTCTTTTGTGTGTGGTACTGTAGATTGAACCATGAGCTTTCTACCTTTAAGCTATACCCCTAACTCTTTTAACTTTTTATTTTGAAACAGGATCTCACTAAGTTACTGTGTGCTGGCCTCAAACCACTGATCCACCAGTCTCAGCCTCCCAAGTGCTGGGATTACAGGTGCATGCCATCATGCCCAGCTCATTTATTATAGTTTTAAATGCAGTTTTTAGAGACTTACTAAGGCTTAAAATAAGATATTACGATGAATGACCTCCTATGAAGGTATCCCAAAGAGGATGAAGTAGGGAGAGGGGCTCTGCCTCCTGCTCTCTGGACTGTGACACTCTTATTGAAGCACCATTTAAAAACCAGAGTTTAGAGCTTTTCCTTTTCTCTTCATGCTAATCAAACACTTTGGTATTGTTTCACTGTAACTTTATTTGCCTTCAGCAAATCAAGTGTCATTTCCCCACAGCTGCCTACTACCGCAGAGATATATACATTATGAACACCCATTATAAATTTAGTGATGAGGATGGAGACGTGCTGCTTGTTACATACTAATTAAAAACCAAAGTGGTTTTTATGATTCCTTAAATCTAGGCCAAATTTCACTTTAATCTCACAGACATATCCCAAAGAGAAGGTAAACATAAATACACTGTACGATCTTTCTCTGGCTGTGCTGTGCATGTTTTATGTCCTCTCTGGGTGAAAACGTTCTTAAGATTTTGTAATGGTGATAAATTGAAGCTATGATACAACAAGCCAGGATTTGATGCAAGAAAGACTATGAAAATTAAAGTTTCGATTAAAGATACAGGCAAGATACATTTTTGTTGTCGTTACAGAGCTTTTTAGTTAACAATCAAGATATTTCAGTATAAAGAATGCAAAAAGCTGGTCAGGAGGATCACAGGTTTGAGGTCTGCCTCAGCAACTTAGTGAGACCAGGTTTCAAAATAAAAAATAAGATAGGACTGGGGGTGTAGATCAGAGATAGAACACCCCTGGGTTCAATCCCCAGTACCACCACCACCACCACCACCACAACAACAAAGAAAGCAAAAGTTCTTTAGTTCTTTGAAAAAATGACAATTTTCCAAACTTCATTTTTTTTCCCTCACTTATTTTATGACAATGTTTTTATTTCCTGGCGATTCCTTTCCTTTTCTTCATTTACCTTTCCGTGTTCACTGCTATTCTTTTACTCTTAATGCTCTTTCAACTTCAAAACAGGCAAACCCATAAGGCTGGAGGCTCAATTCAGTTCGGCCTGGAATAGCTTTGTATAAATAAGGGAATTGCGTTATATGCTATTCAATCTTAAGGAATAAAAATGATTCTCACTTTAGTGAAAAGAAGCATCGCCATGTTTTAAAATTATGGGCTTTTAGAGCTGGAAGGAGCTATGGCAATGATCGAGTCCATCCTTCTTGTTTTATGGATTAAAAGTGATCACACAATCATTCTATCACAGCCAAACTGCTCTGCTGCTGGGTCTGCTTCATACAGCCAGCCTACCGTATTTCCTCAGATGAAGTGTTGCTGGGGTTGGACGGAAGCACAGCAGTTAAGAGCACGAGTCTGGGGTCAGACAGATACAGGTTTAAGCCAGCCCTCTGTCTCTGAGCTCTGAGATTGTGGGCAAGTCATGTTACCCTGCCAAACTTCAATTTTCTCACCTGCAAAATAGGGCCAATCATATCTACCACATGAAGTTGTTATGAAGACTGAATTATGTCATGAATATTTAGTCATTATGAAGAATGAATTATGAATATTTAGTTCAATGTCTAGTACAAAATAAGTATCCAAGAAGTGGAACTTGCTTTCCCTCTGCTCTCTCCACTTCTAGAAAGTGAGCTCTCAGAGTTACCGTGTCTTGTTCATCTCTGTGCCTGCTGCCTTGGCTCAGGGGCTCGTTTAATGGCAGCTCCACGCTTCCAGTTACCCAATGAACCATTTTCATCTCTCGCCTTTCTTTTGTACCCTTTCCGAGGGTTAATATACAAACACCTAGACTCAGCCACCATCGTCTCTTCCTGGATTCATGGTCTCCTACTTCTCCATTTTACAGCAGCCTCGGCCATCCTCTTAAAATCTAAGTCACTTCATAAATATTCTGCTTCGGACTCTTCATAGGCTAGCCACATCCTACAGAGCAATAGGAAAAACACCTAAATGACTGACAAGGTCCTCCGAGGTCCCATTCTTATTCAAACTCTTGGGCCTGCCCCATTGCTGGTCTCTCTCTCCCTCATTCCTTCTAACCACACGTGCTTTCTCGATGTTCTTCCTGCACACTCTGTGCACTTGACTGCCTTGCCTTAGGGTTAGGGTCGTATCTTTAAAGAAAGGTGGTTGTTATGGGGAAGAGGAGGGAGTAGGGTGGGATCTGGGGAGAAGCTCACCAAATACTATATATGCATGTATGCCCATATCACTCTGAACTTCATTATTATGTATGATTACAATGCACCAATAAAAGTATATTAAAAGTAAAGATAATGAAATACTAAAAAACAAAAAAAGAAAGGTGGTTGTTAGCCCCTCTACATTTAGTTTGTGCATTACAAACTAGCTCCTGCAAACCATTCTAATTTTTTAATGGGTATTTTAGACCCTGTCTACTTTCTTTCATACAGGTGTGGTGGGGACCTAAAACTAACATATACAACTACACAGGTTAGTAACAACAGTGTAAAACTGAGCTGGGCTGGGAAATCAATCATATACCCACAAGGAAGATGGCAGAGTGCTTATGCTGAGTTTCACAAATTCCTGTCCTGACCAGCTTTCTTCTCTAGTTTTTACTATCTAGAACCAACATGCTTCCCCCCTCCTATTTTATTGTGCACAGTTTCTCTCTCTAGTCTGATGCACTGTTGTTTTAATTTCCTGGCTTTTCATATTGCAAGGAATTTTAGTTAGTTAGCTCATCCCAGATATAGCATAGACGACCCATTTCCAGACTTTCCACTCCACATGACCCCTACATGGTTTACTTTTTGGGGACTCTGCCTAAATGTGGCTTCAGCCCACCATGGCTGGCTTGGAGAGACGGGTATGGATATACCAAAAACACTAGGCTAGCACAATTACTATGATTAGGCATCATATTTACTGGTGAGTTTCTCATCAGCCAGGGTAAAAAGGAAACTACTATGGTGAGCTGAATAATTTCCTTCATCTCATAAAAGGACGCATAACAGTTCTTTAAAAGGCAATAACAGCGTTATCTCCTGGTATCAAAATAAATAACACCTGACTCTGATGGATTTATCAGTAACTTAGTGTGCCACGTAAAATGAGAATTGATGTTAATAACTTACTAAGGTTTTACTTGAGCCATGTGTGGTGACACATGCCTGTAATCCCATTACTTGGGAAGCTAAGGTAGGAGGATCACAGGTTTGAGGCCAGCCCCAGCAACTTAGTATGTCTCTCAGCAACTTAGAGAGATCCTGTTTCAAAATAAAAAAATAAAATAGGGTAGGGGTATAGCTCAGAGGTGCAATGCCCCTGGGTTCAATTCCTAGTACCAAATTTTTTTTTTCACTTGATCTATATGGAAATGTCATATACCATAAACACAATTGTAATTTGGTTAATTGGTGGAGGGAGAATTATAGACTGGGCTTGACAATGTTTTGAAATTTAATTCCCTTAATAACTGTGAATGCAAAGGAACAAAAAACATTGGAGGATCATTATTTTCTGGATATGATAATATTCCTGATGGTCTTAGGGCACTGTTGTGATAAAGTAGAAAGAAACTTCGATTTAAACTAAGATGTCACATGGCAAAAATGTGTGACATTTGGGACAATTTGTTATCACCTGTGAAATGAAGTTTCACTACAGCTCTTCTACCCTATGGGATGTTTTGACTTTTGGCTATTTTGAACAAAGTGATGATATTTCAACCTAGGAAGATCTCTTCTGCTCTCCTAATTAGAGGGGGTTGATCCTTTGCAATGAGATGGACCTTGGGACCTACACTGCAGTTGTAGTTTGAAGGGCATGGACAACAGCGACGATACCTAGAGAGCAGCTGGACAGGTGGGCAGTGTCTTTGGAAGATATTATCATGGCCGGCCAAGGCCATGTTCCATCGCTTTGTTCAGAAATTAAAGTGTTGTCAGCATTCTTGCAGTGCATCATTTCTCATGGAATAGATTCACGTCTGGCCACTTGCAAGGCACTGATATATACACCCAAGTGTCAGTTTATTAATTTATGATTTGAAATGCAACTGCCAAGGACATGGGATATTGATGTTAGGTAACATATTCTCTTTCTGGAAGAAATCGACAAGTGCAGCAGAAGGAAACCTGAAACCGTGGCCAGATGGTCGTGGCAGGGCAAGGACTCACCACACTGCCATCCTGCAGCCTGCTGCCCCCAGTTCTATGGAAACAGCCATTCCTACTTAGAGGCACAAAACACTGTACTGGGTGCCCGGTCCCTGGACATGCTGGATACCTTGACAAATTGCCCAACTTTCTGACTTCACCTTTCTCTTGCTACATCCTGTCTACTGGTGTGGCCACACCTTCATGCCAGCTCTGGTCAGCCCTGCCCTGTACTGGGAAGAAGTGTACCTTGAAGAGATTTGGGGACCCTCTCAAGAGAATGCCTGCAGTTGTCTGTTCTCGCCATTTTCACATGGGGGAGGATGCTTTTCTAACTCACTGAGTTCCGGGCCTGCCTTTTCTTCCCCTGTGTCCTGCCTGCATCACACTGTGGGATTCTCTTCTGGATGTTTTGGCAGCAGCACAGGCATTCTCTCCAGGATCTGCATTCCCCTGGAATGCACGATCTCCCAGCCTAAATGCTGGGGGAGGGCACAGGGAAATTAGATGGAAGGGGATGGAGGGAGGCCTGAGGGGAGTGGTTACTCCCAAAGCCGGGTAATTTGTCTTTGTTTTGTCCTTGCTGGGCTAAGCCCTGGAGGATGGATGTTTGGTATTTAGTAACACTCACAGGAGTCTGGGACTCTGTTTTTGCAGACCTTAAGTGTTTTTCCACCCTTGGGGAAAACTGGATTCCCCAGAGTAAAATGAATTATCTATTTGGCTAATTAGCTAGGACATAAAAAAATTCTCAGGAGGATCCTCCCATCTGAGGATTGCTCTAATGTATGCTTGTTTCTGCAGAGTCGATCTCCGCTCATTTTGTAGCCTGCCCATCCTATGGTTCATGCCTCACGGAGGAGGCAGAATTGTCAAGTCGGCAAAACCTCTCTCTCTTCCCTGCGTTTTTCTGCTTTCTTCCTCTCAATGTGCCTTGTAACTTCCGATGCTCGTGGGTGACCTAAGGCATTAAGTTCTTGTATCCTTTGGCTCTGCCAACTACGCGTTTCAGGATATGAAGTGCATTCACACCCCCAACCGGGAAAACCTTCCATGAACATGCGTCTCAGGTGCCACCATTGGTAATCAGTGAATAGACCAATCATTTGATAAAGCATTAAAAACTTAAAATAGTTTGATACTTTTTCTCTTTCTAGTGGACATATGTTATCGCTTCTGACACCATTCCACATTTCCTTGGAGCGATTCTTTCTGCCCCCATTTCAGCCACCTAATTTGGGCAAGAATGACCCCACCCTTAGCTTCAGAGAAGAGCCCTAATTAGCCCCAGTCAATCAGAGACTCTCGTTCCTGAGACACTCTGATCAGAGCATGGAAGGGGGTTCAACCCACTTAGAGGTGAAGAGATGCAAGGAGACACTTATTGGCATTTCTACAAAGAAACTTGCACTCTCTTCCAGGAGAGCTATTAAGGGATGTCCTTGGTCTTTCCCATGGGGTATGAACAAGAGACGTCTGAAACTCTGGCAGCTGGACTCATGCACAAAGGGAGTACTTGTAGCTTTGGGGACACTGAGGGAATCTTGAAATGGAAGCAGACACTGTAGAAGTCAGAACTGACAGATGGAAAGAAACTGGATCCAGGATGTGATCATCTGAGCTGTGGGAAAGTGCCTTGCCTTAGGCCGGCATGTCTCTAGACTTTTAGTTGCCCAGGCCTATCAATGTCCTGTATTGTTCAGGCCTAGGTCTCTGTTAACCTCAAAAGAAAGAGTTCTTGAAGACACTCCGCGGCAATTTTACAAAGCTTAGTAGAATATACCAAAGCCATAACTCCAAAGAATATGTCCTTAATGATGAAATTATATATGTTGTAACAGACTTCATAGCATCCCTCAGCTCATAGGATGTAGGCCACAGACAAAATTAGCCTTGACCACAAAGAATGAATCCAGCAAAACATATCTCAGTCAGATCCTATATACATGTCTACACCTGGATTCTTCATTTCTGATATTTAGAAGGTAATAAATCATATGGCAGCCTTACCTCTGAACTATCCTGGGTTAATATTTATGTAACAGCCATATTATCCATAGACAGGCTACTGGTAATAGCATGGAGTAGCAAAGACTATCATAGGATTTGGAGAGAAGATTCCAAGTTTATCATTTACTGTGTTATCTATTCTCTCCTAAAACATGGTTCCCACATTTGTATAAAGAAAGCTATGCAATGAAATGTTAAAGTGTTTTTCATATTCATATGGAATCATCCTAAGTGTCTAACAATGGATAAATAGAATGCATACATACACAAAATGTTGTACATATACACAATGGAATACTATTATGCCTTAAAAAAGAGAAAGAAATACTGTCATTTGCAACAACATGGGCAAACCCGGAGGACATTATTTAAAGTGAAATAAACCAGGAACACAAAGACAAATACCATATAATGTTATATACATAAAATTCAAAAAAGTATCCCAAGGAAGGAAGAATTCTGCTTCTAGATTGCCTTTGGACTTGAGCTACAACATCAACTCTTCTCTGGGTTTCTAGCCTCCCCTGTAGATTTTGGAATTCCTAGTCCTCACAATCATGTGAGCTAATTCCTTAATATAAATTTCTCGCTCTCTACACACACACACACACACACACACACACACACACACACTATTGATCTTTTTCTGTGGCGAACCCTAACTAATATAGGTGGCAAGGTTGGAAATCAGATTATAAATCAGATAGCTGTTGCAGTGGTTCATCAAGAACAGGGTCAAGTGAGATGTCTTAGAATATCACATTCTCATAGTTAATTTGTATATTTTAATGTTTAATAATATTATATCAAGACTTTTGTTAAGTTACCATAATATGTTTTATTCGTTCATTTTCCATTACTATAACAAAATACCTGAGGGTGAGCCATTTTATAGAGAAAATAAGTTTATTTAGCTTATAGTTCTGGGTGTTTGAGGGCAGGGCACTGGCATTAGCTCAGCTCTGGTAAAGACCTCATGCTGAATGGCACCACAGTGGTGGGAGTGTGTGTGGGAGCAAGATATCACATCACCAGGCAGGAAGTCAGAGAGCTACTGGGGACTAACTGGGTTCCATGAGAACTATGCTAATTCCTTCCCAGGGCATGTCCCTGAATGGCATAAAGACCTTCCACTAGGCCCTACCTCTTAAAGGTTCTCAACACTACCATACTGAGGACCAAGCCTCCACCATGTAAATGCATATGTAACAATGATATGAAACTACAGTATATGTAATACCATTCTGTGTATTTTAATAGTATGCATACCATATTATGTATTTTAATATTATAAAATGTATAATATATTATAGTTTGGGTCATTTACTTCTGCTGTGTAAGACATTTAATAATACTCATACTATATTCTATAAAAAACTAAGATCTCAATGGTCCATATTTCTGAGTCTGACATTTATAGACTTGTATTTTCTTTTGAACTTCTGCAAAGTTTTAAAGGCATAAAATATTCAGCAGATGATACTTATAACTGAGAACCACACAAATAGGCCCATAGTATATGCTCAATGTATGTATTACAGAAATATAAATGGTGTATGAGTCAGTTTCATATTACTGTAATAAAATACCTGAGATAATTAAAATATAAAGAGAAAAGGTTGTTTTGGTCCCATGATTCTGGAGGTTCCAGTCTAAGATCAGGTGGCCCCTTTGCTTTGGGCCTCTAATAAGGGCAGCGCATCATGGGGAGAGTGTGGAAGAGCAAACTGCTTACCTCATGAGCCAGGAAGCAAAGAGAAAGAAACTGAGACCTCACCACCAGTGACCTAAGCACCTCCCAGTAGACTCCACCCCTTAAAGGTCCACAACACTTCCAATACCTTTATGCTGGGGGCCAAGCCTTTTGCATGTGGGCTTTTGGGGAACATTCAACACCCAAACTATAGCAAATGGTGAGAGCAAATGCTGTTTAGAATGGAAGCTCCAGGGGCCTTTAAAGTAACAAGAGCTGCCAGTGAAGTTTCCTTGGCCCATTACATGCTGTATCTGGTCTATTTTATAATTATTAGATCCTCAAGGTACATCAGTTAGCTTCCCTCTAACCTCCATATTCATAGTAAGTTTATTCTTTGAGTAACTGTATTTCAAAAGCCTCATAGCTTAGTTTTGTTGAAGAAAGAGCCAGAACTCATACTCTATAATTCCTAGCAGTGAGAGTTTTGGATAAGTAGCCTAACTTTTTGTGTGTGTATGCGTGTGTGGTACTGGGAATTAAACCCAGGGACGTTCTATCTCTGAGCTACACCCCCGGCCTTATTTTATTATTATTTTTTATTTTGGAACAGGGTTTTTCTAAGTTGCTCAGGGCCTTGACGAGGTTGTCCTCAAACCTGTGAACCTCCTGTCTTAACCTCCCAAGTACTAGGATTACAAGTGTACACCACCAAGTCAGGCTTAGCCTAACATTTTTGAAGACTGCATTTCTTCACTTTTACAATGAAGATGACATAGAAATAGAATGCAGATTTATGCTTGCTAGGGGCTGGGAGAAGGGCACTGTGGGGAGTAACTACATAGTGGGCATGGATTTCGTTGGGGGATGACAAGAACATTTGGCAACTAGATAGAATTGGTGGGTGATTGCATAGCATTGTGATTATACTAAGCAATAGTTAATTTTATGCTATGTGAATCTCATCTCAATAGAAAAAAAATAGGAATGACAATAGTACATACCTCATTGGGTTGCCATGAAATATACTCATGTCAGCTGCTTAGCAGAAGACCTGGTACTTAGCACACGGTAACCAAAGAACATTAGTGTCCTCTCCCTCCTTTTTCTTCTCCTTCTGTATCAACATTGTTGTCATCATTGTCATAGTCACTCTAGAACCATTTCCTTCTCAGACGGAAATGCTAACCTGTATCCGTTGTCACTGGACGGGGATTACTGCCAAACAAGGCTAGAAGACGAGGTTGGGCTAGTATGTTGACCTGGGGGACCCAGAATGGATGCGGTGGGCAGCAGGGAGCCAATGAAGATGTTTGAGCTGGAAAGAAAAGGGAATCAGGCTTTGACCCATTTAGCCTGGGAGTCACGTGTATGGTTGTTTGAAGGGGAAAAGGATGAAAGCGGGGGGCATGATTAACAGGTTACTCTCAACGGGGTCCTTAGATTTCACTTTCCTATTTCTTCCTCAATCACCTTGGATTTGGCTGGCTACATAGCAAACACTTAATAAATACTTGTAGATTAGTTATTTTACACTTGTTTAATGCCTTCCTTTGAAGTACTTCCAGTTGAGATTACTTCTACAAATCACATAATGCAAGATAAAATACCCTATATATCTGTCAGTTTTCTCTAAGACTGTTTTCTAAGTATTATATGTGCTCGGTTCATGGACTGGGCGTTCAGTTGCTGGAAAAAAAGAAATCACCCCATTAGTCATGCCTCTGCAAATTTCGTATTTTATATTCCAAGTTTTGTGGTGGGTGATATTTAAAGCTTTATTATTTTTTTGCCAGCTATTGTATCGCTACAACTGTATATTGCTTGTGGACATTTTGTGATCTCAGATCTAAGGAAAATGATGATGTTCCATTTGTTATCACTTTGAGGGAAGCACAAAAAGACCTTAAAGTGAGAAACACAGCTTAATTAGCACGTTGGTGATTTATATTACCCAGTGTGAAATCTCTACTGGTTCTAAAGGAAGGATCAAAACAAACGGCATCTTTTGGGTTTTTCTTTTCTTTTTTTTTTTTCTTTTTTGGCCTTGCTAGAATTCACAACCTTATTTCCATGTCTCTAATCTGCAAACCCCAAAATATGTAACATCATTGTCTCAAAGTTATCACATTTCACAATATCAGGCAAAGGAACACAGCTGTGTGTTGATTAATCTCTGAGGACAAATGTCCTTTGTACCATTTTATGTGCAGGTTTATACTTTGATTTATGTAATGCAAAGGCTCTGAAACATCATAGAGTTTTAGAACTTGAAGGGACTGCTGAAATTTTCTAATTGTACTTTTACTATATACTGGTTGAAAAAAGTCCTAATAAAAAACTACTTAGAAAACTTTTATAGTGATTTATATTTTATTTAACACTCTACATATATTATAAAAAAGATTTGGACGCCTCTACATTATACTAGAGAATTATGCAAGCTATGGACCACGTGTATTAGGTATATCTCTTTTAGTTATAGAGATCTTATCAGAAGCTGATTGAAGACACAAGGGAATTAATTTATTTGCTCAAGTGATGGAAAGGTGCAGGGATAGTTCTTTAAATTAGTAGGACTCAAATGCTCCAAGGGGTCTATTTCTCCTCATTCTCCTGCCGCTGCTTTTCTGTGGATTTTCTTCAACTCCCAGGTTCTGTTCTTTGTGATCATTAGCGGATCCAGGTTTACAGCCTCTAGGTTTCAGACCAGAGGCAGGAGCAACTTCCCACTTCTCCAGCTAACTCTGGGCTGAGCTCTGATTAGACAACTGGAGTCAGAAGTCCATCTTTGGGATAATCACTGTGACTTCAGTTTTATAAAATAGTGATTTTCTAGAGAGAGGTCTGTGTCTATACCTGGAATCAGGGGAGGGAACTAATTGCATCCAAATCACCCTGTACATTCTGTCTGGGTGACATGAATTATCCAGAAAAATCAAAGTGGTTAGTGGGAGCTAGATGCATGGGAAATAGGCAAAACCAGCAGATACCCATGAGAAGTTCACAAGTTGATTCCAGGATACCGTATAGTAACAACAGGACAGGAAGGAGAAGGTGTTAGGAGAGGCTCTTCACAATAGACTGTAGGTCCATAGATTACAGACTGTCAAGACTCCAGATCCTTCACGGAGATACAATCTCAGAAAAACAAAGTGCTATGCCCATGGAATCCAGTTAAAATGATAGAGGCAGGTTAACATCATTCTAATGGTCTTGCAACAGTCAAGGATATTTATGAGTTTAATCATACATATGATGAAATAGTAAAATGTTAACTTTTTAGGTGATATTTTTGCCTGGTTTAAAAACTTTGGAAAATTTAAAGAGCAAGTAAATGCCATATTATGTGTGTATGTGAATACACACACATATACATATATATATATATAATACTTTATAGACAATTCATATATACACATATATATGAGAATTCATAGATACATATATATGAATTGTCTTTAAAATCTCTGCTGAATTGTTATGAATTTAATCTGTAATAGGTGAATATATATCACTTATTTAATCAGAGACCGTCATAATGACATTTTTTAATGTAGAAAGTTCTCACTGGGGTGCCTTCACAGTTTAAGCTGCATGCATGGAATACCATATTGGTAAATTCCTCAATGAGCTATCACTCAACTTACATTATTATCACACAAAAAGCAGCAGTTTTAGGGTAATGAGATTCTTGTCAGCTTTCTCAGAACCCTCTAATTGGCTTCCCTTCATTGATTGGCTGTCACTCCTTGGTGTTACAGGTTCTTAAAAGGCTACCTCTTATGGGTGCTTATGGGAGAGTCTTCTTCATTCATGCCTCATGTGGTCTCCTGGCCCAGGACACCTGGCTCACCTGGCTCCTCCTGCCACCCTCAGCCCACACCACGGGTAGGCCACATCCCCATGCTTCAGCGTCTCCTTGTTCACTGAGTACCCTTTGGGGATGCTTAAGCTCATCTATCTACTGACATCTGGGCCACCTAGAGGAAGACCCTAACTCCTTGCCATGGGGAGTCGTGGCAGTGTAGGCTGCCTGCATACCTCTGCCTGTCCCACCTCTGCCACCTGCCCTGGCCCTCTGTCCTGCATCTCTAGAGCTCTGAGGATCCCAATGATCCCCCATCAGACAAGGAATGGTCACCAGTCTCTAGCCTTGCAGAGGGTCTCCTCGTTATGGGGGGTAGAGAGGTCCAAGAAGAAGGTATGTGTACTGCTCCACACACTGTAATAAGGTGTCCTCCCTCTTCTTCCTGAATCAGGCCGGGTCTACGGGGTTGGGTCGAGGTGGTGGTAGTGATGCTGGTCATGGGTGATGAACTGTGGTGTTAAATGAAGCTAACTCAGTGAAGTGGCTGCCTTTGGCTGCGGGCCGTTCTCCACACTTAGATGGGGTGGTCAGTATATTTTTGGCCTTAACTATAATTGCAACAGTAATAGGATCTGACCTTACACTTAATCCCATCCTGCCATACGAGCCTTGCTCAGGATAAAGTGGGAAGGCCTAAAACCTCTTAAAGTGATGGCTGTTTTGTTAAATAGACTTTTCAAGACTTTTATTTTTCTCTGTCTTTGCCAAGTTTTCCTTTCAGAATCTTACCCATTTGTCAATCTTTCCCTAAATGTGGTATGGGATGTTCCTCCTTCTGCTCCAGTGAATATTTTATGTCTCTAACCTGTGTGCCAAGTGCTGGGCTAAGTTCTACAGATTCAAATAGTGACGACAATAGGGACTATCTTTTGGTTTATCTGCCATGTCTATTTTCAGATGTCATATGTATTATTCATAACTCTTGCAATAACACTATAAGATATATATAATTTTTCCCAGGTTGAAAAGGAAGCACAATGCAGTTTAATAATTTTCCGAAGGTCTTACATCCAACAAATTTGGGAGTAAGGACCTGTGTCTGATAATGAATTCCACTACATTTCCTACATTTCTTTAAAAAGAAAATTAGAAAGACTCAGTTCCCGCCTTCAAGGAACTCACCGTCTAATGAATTTGTTAGCAAGTACCCAACCACCAACAACATAGGCCTAATTGTGATATCACAATCATTCTCTGGAGCTAACAATGCAATGTGGTTAATTATTGTGGTATGGAAAGGTTCCTCAAATAGTAGACATTAATAATCCTGCCTTGTTCCCTCTTGCACCCATCTATTGCGGCCTTCGCTCCCACATCTCAATGACACGGCTCTTGTAAACGCACCAATGACCTCTAGTTTCCCAGTAAAAATGGAAATTCCTGAGTCCTCATATTTACTGACAGGCAGCAATTAACACAGTTGCTTCCTTTTTTCCTCCTTCAGTCTCCATGGCATGACTAGTTATCTCTTTGTTCTCCTCCTACTTCACTGGTGGTTCCTCAGCTTCTTAGTGGTGCCTTCCTCATCTTCTTGACTGCTAACCGCTGCAATCCAGCAGGACTCAGTCTATAAAGATGTCCTTCCTTCCTTCCTTCCTTCCTTCCTTCCTTCCTTCCTTCCCTCCCTCCCTCCCTCCCTCTTTCTTCCTTCCTTCCTTCTTTCTTTTTGGTGCTAAGGATTGAACCCAGGGGCATGCTACTTCAGAACTACTTCCCCAGCCCTTTAAAATTTTGTTTTGTTTTGTTTTGAAATAGGGTCTTGCTAGGTCTCTGAGAGTCTCACTACATTGCCAAGGCTGGCCTCAAACCTGCAATCCCTCTGTCTCATCCTCCCAAGTACAGGGACTGCAGGCATGGCCACTGCGCCTGCCTGGACGTAGTCTTTATTCACGATCACTCCCTGGATGATCTCATCCAGTCTCATGGCTTTGGATCACTCCCTATAAACTGACAATTCCCATTTGTACAGTGCCACTGAAAGTCCTTCTCTGAACTCATGACTTGGACATTCAACTGCTTATTCAACATCTTCACTTGGATTCTCAATCGATACCTTACATTTTCACATGTGCCTAAGAGTTTAAAGAATTGTCTCACAGTTTTCTCTGCCCCAGTAAGCGATAACTGCAGTTTTCAGGCTAAGAACCACGGAGTCATGACTCTTCACTTGCTATCATACTTCACATTAATTCCTCATAAATATGTCCAGAATCCCTACCATCTCCATTACCGCTATACATAAGTCCATTTCACTATAGCTTCCCGTAGGCCTATTATAATGGCTTCCTAAGCAGTCTTGGTGCTTTACACTTGCTTCCTAGCTGTCCATTCTTTGCATGCCAGCCAAGTCAGATCCTGTTAATTCTCTTCTTAAAACACCATAATGGCTTTCCATGTCACTCAATACAACCCAAAGTCCTTGCTGTGGCCTACAAGACCCTTGCCTGATCTGGTCCCCACTGGCTTCCTCCTGCTCTGCCGTTCTTTCTCTGCTCATTCAAAACTAGCCTGGCCTTCCTGCTGTTCCTCTACAAGTCAGAAATGCTTCCATCTGGGACTTTTGCACGTGCTGCTCCTGCCTAGAATGCTTTTACCATAGATTCTCATATATTGGCCCCTTTTATTTTATTTCTCTTCTGAAGTGACTGTCAGTGAATCCATCCTTGACCACTAGCTAAAAAAGCTAGCATCTTCCAAATATCTGTACTCTTACCCTGACTGCTTTTTCATTACATCATCCATCACCACCTGATACATACATATCTGTACTTGTTTATTGATGGTTCCCTCCCAGGGATTCTCTGCTTGGATCATTACCAGGTAAGTGCCTGACATCACTTGGTAGCTCTTGGTAAATATTTGTTGATTCGATAAGTCAATGATTGAATGAATGAATGGAGGATGTATATGGTAAAAATGGGAGCAAAATAAAGAGGCTTATTTCAAAGTTTCAGTGGACTGGTGTTAACCAAATGCAAATTTCAAACCCCCAGCAGAATAGCCAACTCCTTTCTTAATTTTGACACAATAGTTTTGACTGTCTTGATGTTCCCAAGGAGTAACTAGGGAGTTGCCCAAATGCTGAGAGGCCCTGTGGGTGTTTGGCACTGTGCATTCATTTCTTCTTTGCCAGTGGGGCTGTTTTCTGCATCCCACATTTTCGCTCCCATGCTTGTATGTGATGGAAACCACGGGACCAGACTAGGTAAGCTGTGAGTTCTCTTTTTGCTCTTAGGTGCGTCCCCCATGCATCTCTTTCCCTCCCGCTCCACTCTGTGCACTTTAGCACAGGCATTATTCCTCTTTGCCTCATCTGTATTGTTCACCTGCTCATAACTTGCAGATGAGGCTATTGTGGTCCATGATTCGGAAGACCGATCTTGACTATGTCTCTCAAATGTGAGTTAATGGTGGCTATAGAGGCTGCTAATTTAAGAATATGATTCAGGTAGTGTGGGTGATGCACTTATTGTTCAGACGAAGGCTCTATTGGAGGCCATCCATTTTCATCTGTAGAGCAGTGTGGAGTTTCGGGCTTCGAGGGCCATTAGAAATGGCTTCTCTCCCTTTAGTCAAGGAGATTTGCTGAGGTGGTTCTGCAATTAGTCTCTGAAGCTGTTGACAGGAAACAAGGGGAGAGGGCTTTTTCTATAAACATTTCTCACCATAATTTTCAGACTCTCATTCTTGGCATAGGATTTTAGTCTCACTTTGGTCTAAAATCAATATAGTTAAATTTGTCTGAGCCTAGTGAGATTATTTGTTTTTTGGGTTTTCCCCCTTTTAATTCCTGTAGGGTGGGAGAAAAAGGATTTTATGGCTAGGTTGACAGAATGTTTGGGTTGAGTACATTCACAGCCTAAAAAACAAAGCGAAGCAAAGGGAGGGGGGAGCTCTTACTTGGAAGAAGAAAGTTTATTTAGAACTGGAATGAACCTGTCTTGCACATGATAAATACCATACTTTTCAAAGGTTTGTTATAGAATTGATTTCTTTCCATATGTTTCTGGTGGTTTAATTTGATTGGCACAGCAAAATATTGCTATTTGATGTGGGAGAAGTTGTTTTTAATGCACAGGACTATAGGTGTAAATTTTATTTGTATTAATAATGTTGAATAAACTGCATTTAGGCATGGGGTTTATTTCTGGCTACTGTGCTACTATATAATTTGATTGTCCAGTTTTCAGACATGGGTTTAAATCTTTACGCAGCTGGGAATTAGCTAGTCATATTGTATTTGCTTCTGTTTATGGAATCAGGAACATGACCAAACCAAAGAAGAGAAGCCTTTTCAAAGTTTTCTTATGTTTTTAAAATACAAAAATATTTCCATAGGAACTTGATAATGAGGAGTAATCTAACTCCTTCCCTAAGTCTGTTAGGATGACAGGTCTGAGGTATACAGTTCTGACTTTTCCTTTCACCTGCTGTATATGCTGAACAAAAAGTATTACATGTTTTCTATTTTGCATTTAAACAAATAAGTTTGTTTTTATTCTTTTAAAAATACTAAATAGCAAGAATTGCCTTTTATCACATTATAGACTTATTATTTTCAATACTGATCCAGACAACTATAATTTTCAATCATTGATCATCTAGTGTTCAATCCTTACCATGTTTATGGGGTAGTGTTGTTTCAGTAATGAGAAATGTGTAATGTTCATGTACACTAAAATAGCTTAAAATTATATAAACAATAAAATTATTATTTGGCACTGGGGATTGCACCCATGGACTTTCTACCTCTAACCTACATCCCCAGCCCAGTTGTTGAGGGTCTCACTAAATTGCTGAGGCTGGCCTCGAACCTACCATCCTTCTGTCTCAGCCTCCCAAGTACTGGGATTATCGGCATGTGCCACCACTTCTGGCTGACAACAAAATTATTTTGTCAGGTTTTCCCAGTTTCAATGTCATTTGCAGTGACAATTACAATTAATTCAGGCAGCACTTCAATCCACCTCTTGAAGTCTATTCTACTTCTTAGGCTAACTCTTGTTCAAGCCCAGTGGAGTTAAGATCATGAAGAGCCTTAGTATTCATATACTTTAACTTTGCTATTCAATGCCCATACACTACTATGGCTCACCAGTGGTGTGAGTTCTTGACTTGGCTTATGTCATTACCACTTTGTTCTGTGGGTCTGCTGTGGTTTGAATGTATGTATCCCCCTATTCATACGCGGGAACTCAAGATCCAATGTGATGCTGTGGAGAATTTCAGGGTCTGTAGGAGGTGATTACATCACAAAGCAGAGGCCTCCCAAGTGGGATTAGCAACCGTATAAAAGGACTGGAGGGAGCTGATGAGGCTTCTTTTGGTTCCTCTGTTCTTCTGCCATCTGAGGGTGTAGCAAGATGGACCTCGCTGGGCAACAGATGTCAGCCCCTCGCTTGTGGGCTTCCTGGCCTCCGGAACTGTAGGATTCAACCTCAAAGAACTGAGTGTTCTCAAGCCGACTCATCAAGAGCCAGCCCAGTTGTATTTCATCAGGAATGACAGAAAGTTACTCAAGTACATTTATCAACAAACAAATATCTACTGAATGTTTAGATGATTCTGGGGCATCAAGGTATTTTTCAGGGAGAATAAAATCAAATTGATGAGATAATGATATCTAATACTTTGATGTTTAGATAGATGAAATGTTGCTTTGCTACATAATAATACATATTAATTATGAGGTATAATTAATTTAGGTTGAGGGGTGTAGCAGACTCCACAGATGACCCGAGCGATTATTCAGATCTGAGTAAATTTATTCTCCCTCTCCGCTTTTTTATATCATGTTCCTTGGATTCAGGTTAGTCGTAGTGCATAAAAATACAAGGTCAGTGAATAATCTGTAAGTTGGGTATGAGAATATTATCATATCATCTGAAACTCCTAAATCCCATGAATGGGTTCTATTACCCCTAATTCACAAATGAGGAAACCGAGTCCAGAATGGCTTGCTGAAGCCGACACAGCTGTAAGTACAGAGCCGGAGGTGAATTGAGGCAGACTAGGCTTAGAGTTTGCAGCGGGCATTCCCACCCTGCCCTGCTTCTCCACCACTCCCCATCCTGTGATGCTCCAGAAAGGGAACTCTGGCTACAGAGAACTAGATTCTCACTGTGAGTGTATTTTACAAGGTTCCAATTAGTACACCAAATGAGCTAATTTACTAAACGGGCTCTGAGTAATTGGCTGATGGGGTTGGGGTGAATAGTGTCCTCCGGAGGGCTGTTTCCACGGCTAGACGCATCGGGCAGCCAAGCCTGCACTTGTTTATCCCTCTCCAGGATCACACGGCCCATGCTAAGCTGCTGGAAAACGGTCCTCAATTTAGAAACTCTAACTGGGTGAATGTCCAGACTCTCTCTTTCAGAAAGCAGCACTAGGAGCCCAGTAAGCTGGTTCTGGACGTACCTGTGTACAAGCATTTAAGTTGGGGGTGCAGCGGGGTGAAAGTGGTTCTCACCTTTCACATATGGGCTAAAACAAGGGGAACTTGTGTCTGGGTGTTTCCTCAGTCCACAGGCTTTAGGAGCGCGACCTCCAGTGAGGAACACGAGGAAGAGACAAGTAACTGAGGCTTAGGGTGTGGCCCGTTTCCCAAGACCCCAGATCCTCCCCACAGGGGAAACTGTAACAAGCAGGTCACTGCCCCAGCTTCTTGAGGGGACCTCCTGTACTCCATTTGTTTCAGCTATAAAATGCGTCTAACGACACTTCTTTCTGCCTCATGGGCTTCTTGTGAGTGTCAGGCAACTTGGTCAAAGAGACAGGAGGATCAGCCAGGCATGGTGGCACATACTTGTAATCCCAGTACTTCGGGGGTTGAGACAGGAGGATCACAGGTTCCAGGCCAGCAATGTGTGGTAACTTAGCAAGACCCTATTTAAAAATAAAAAAGAAAATGGGGTTGGGAGTATAGCTCAGAGGTAGAATGCCCCTGGGCTCAATCCTAAGTTCTACCCCCCCAAAAAAAATTGGGAAGTAAGTGAGAGGGGATGGCAAGTTCAAGGCCAGCCTTGGCAACCTAGTGAGACCCTGTTTAAAAAGTAATAATAAAAAGGGCTGGGGGTGTAATTTAGTGGTAGATTGTCTCTGGGTTCAATCCTCAGTAGTATCATAAATAAATAAATAAATAAATAAGATTCCATCATACAAGCATGGTGAGCATGTTAGCTATCATCACTTATGTTGGTACTATTATTTGTATCAGATTATCTAGTAGAAAGAAAATGAGATTTAGAAGGGTTTAAAGTTCTCCTTCCTCTATGACTTTTGGGAACTTGCACAAATCACTCTCTTAGTTCAGTGTTCTCATCCCAGATGAGGAAAACATCAACCTCATAGGATTGTTTAAGGGATTAACAAAATAGTTAATCCCTGTCAGTTTCAGTGGTCAACTGTGTAGCCTTGTGTTCATTATCATCACGAATTCCCCAAACCTGATACTTCCATTGAATTCTCTTTATTAATCTAGTCAACAAGGCTGTAAGACTGGGTGTCATCTTAAGCTCTTCCCATCTAATTGGTCCATAACGACTTTTACATCCTTCCCCTACGACCACTTTTACCCTTTCTCTTTATCAGGGCCTTGTGTCTCAAAAAGTAGATGTGCTTCTCAGGGATGTGTCTGTGATGGCTAATTTTGTATCAACTCAGATATTTGGTTAAACATTCTGGGTGTGTCTGTGAGAGTGTGTGTGGATGAGATTAACATTGGACGTGTAGACTGAGTAAAGCAAATTGCCTGCTCAAAAAGAGTGCGCCTCATCCAATCTGTTGAAGGCATGAAGAGGAAAAATAAAAAAAACAGCCAAATAAAGGAGAATTCACTCTCTCTGCCTGTCTTTGAGCAGGGACATCTAGCTTCCCCTGCTTTTGGGCTCGGATTGGAGTGAACCATTTGTTCATCTGAGTCTCCAGCTTGCTGAACCCAGATCCGGGAATTCATCCGCCTCTATAATCACAGGAGCCAATTACTTAAATCTATCTCCCTCCATAGATAGATAAATAGGTTGGTAGATAGATCTCCTATTGGTTCTGTTGCTCTTGAGAATTCTGGCTGATACTGTGTCCTTGTCTTTTCCTGTGCTTTCTGATTTTATCATTTTCTCTCTCTCCTACCTTCTCTTCAAGATTATGCCAGCATTACCTACTCTAAAGAAGATTTGGAATGGTCCCCCAACACCTGCATGGAGCTAGGAGTTTCTCATCCTTGCCCCATGACACACAGCATTTTCTCTGATCACATTGTGTCATAACTGTTCCTCCGTGGAGGTGTAACGGAGGACTACTTGGGAGCTTCTGACCCTAGCAGCTAGTAGATGGCCTGTTTCAAAGCTCACATTTTCCCTCCCCCCCTCTTTTTGTGCTCCCTCTTTCCTTCTCCCCGTTAATGAATAACATGCTCGTATCAATTTTCTAACCAAAGAAATGAGGACTGACGCCTTTGGGTCTGAAAAATGGACCAATTCAAGGACACATAGACATGAATTGTGTCTTTCTGAGAAGCACACCTGCATGACCCTGAAGAGATTGCTCTTAAAAAGGGCATTTTTCCTTTGTTCAGGGGGAATCTGTTTTTCCTTTTTTTTTTTTTTTTGTCCTGAACACTGGTTTTCCAATTTGCAAGCAAATCAATAAAATTTCTTTCTTTTTTTTTTTACGGTACTGGGGATTGAACCCAGGGGCATTCTACCTCCGTGCTACACCCCCTGAAACCGGGTCTCACGAAGTTGCAGAGGGCCTCACTAGGTAGAGAGAGAGAGAGAGAGAGAGAGAGAGAGAGAGAGACAGGGAGAGAGAGAGAGAGACCTGAGTCTGGCCGCGAACCCGGATCCTCCAGTCTCCGCCTCCCAAAGTACTGGGATTACAAGCGTGCGCCACCACGCCCAGCAATAAAATTTCTTTTTCCTTCTTCCCCAAAGCTTGTCCCAATGATTTGATTTGGCAAATTGTGGCAAGTACCCAGATTCAGGTTCAGAGGGACCCTTGAGGATTGAGATCTCACCCTAGTTGTTTCTGTATTCCCAAAGGCTTGGAAGGAAAGCAACCTACATCGATCAGATGGAATAATAAATGTTATGATTCTGAAAATGAGATGAATTGTCCTTCAATAATTATCTGCAAATGGCTAGCCCATTGCACTCTTCAAGAGGATATGATACTTGAGATTTTTCACAAAATGCATGGTGTTGGGCACATGGCACGGCCTCCCTGTGTATTGGTTTTTTCATCTTGTGAAATGAGAACAAAATAGGATTTACCTTATAGGACTATTGGAAAGAGCAAATGAATTGTGCATATAACCCTTTAAACAGTGCTTGGCATCCTGTAAGCACCCCATAAATGTAAATTTCTACTGTTCAGCTATGAGAGTAAATTCAACCTCTTCTTCATTCAAGAAAGCTGCTCTCAGAGGTGGTCAATGAATGGTTGGAGGACGAGGTGGTTGGTCTGTGGGTTTCCTTGACCTCAACTAAGTAGCTCATAATAAAGTGGATTTATTAAAATCCAAACCAAGCCAATATTTATACAGTAAAACAATGGAGTCCAAAGACCTATAGAGTCCTGGAATGAGACTGAGAAATCCCAAACTCCATTGATCCCAATTTCTTTTTGTCTGATGGCTCTCTCTGCATTGCAGTTCACAGTGAAATACAAGATTTGCAATTCCCATGCACATTCTCTAAACTTTCTTCTTTCTGCAGATGCCTCTGAGAAACATTTTTTGTCTGTTTAATACACAAAACCAGAAAAGAGTAACTGATATATGAAAGACCATAGGTGGATTGAAAAGAGACACTGCTTGGGCATAGCCCTGTCTGTTATGTGCTTGGTGCAGGGCACCTGTGCAGAGCCCTGTCACCCCATCTGCTGTGGCCACCTACAGTGCTGTGATCAAGAGTCTTTCACAGCATAAGTAAAGTGAAGAGAATAATGGCCATTCTACCTCCTAAGCAGGGCTGTGAACTCTCCTAAGAATTAATCAGGAAAAAGGCAAGCAAGGGTCCGGGAAAGAAGTGGACTTTTTGAAGGTAGATGGCTGGATTTCAATCCTTTCTCTATCGCCCCTTTGTTTAATCACTGTGGACACATTTACTCTCTCTGAAGTTCATTTGCTGTGTCTATTTAATGGGCCTAACAGCATTAGTCTTAAGGGTTGTTGTGAACAATATGGTTTTTAGCAACAAACAATAGCTGCTCTTTTCTCTATGCACAAGGGAAGTGTAAGGTGCCGCCTTTGGTAATCAACTGCTGTTCTCCTGAGTCTGAAAGGGCTTTAAAGATAATGACCTGGCTGTGTATTTGTTGAGATCTTGGAGATAAACGTTTAGAGATACGTTGATTGTGTATATGATGTTCCTCTTTCCTTCCCTCTCTCCCTTCCCTCCCTCTCTCCCTTCTCTCCTTCTCTCTTTCCTCCCTTCATCTCTCCCTCCCTCCCTCCATCCTTCCCTTCTTCCCTCCTTTCCTTTCTCCCCTCTTCCCTTCCTCCCTTCCTTTTTCTCAATGCACTCCCTGAATAATAACCCCTGGTCAGAGAAGCACATCTTCTGTGTGTTTCTGGCAGAAGCATCAGTACCTCCAGGAAGCAGTAGTTATTATTTCTTCTCTGTGTCTCCAGGTCCACCATGTGGTTTCATTGTTCCTATCTTTACTGCATCTATTACTGTTGGCCATGCGCTCCTCATTTGGAAGGCCAAGTATGATATAATCCTCCTATGATACAATTCAAAGAGTCCTTTGATGTTGGACCATGTGCTCCAGGGGAATGAGACAGAATCTTAGCAGGCAAGACTCAGCTGCTCTGTCATTCTGCATAATAATTAGAATAAGCCATCTTATATAAAATCCATTCTGAAAATCTTGAGAGGTATCACTGTGTACTGTGTTTGAGCAGAGAGATGAAAGGGTTCCAAATTTCACATAGATTGTTGGTTCAGGAGGACCCCTAGAGAGGGAGATTCTCGTGCCAGTGGACCTGTAATGATCGTCCATTCCAAACCAGCCATTTAATCACAGGAATGGTTTCAGACAAACATGCCTCATTCATGCATCAACTAATTAGGGACAGAGATGGAAAGAGGACTTGGGGCCTCAACAGCTATCACTGCTCTGGGCCTTAGAAAGGCCAGTGAAAATAACACATGAATATAGTTCCAACCTAGACGTGGTATATATACCTCCACTTTCATGACTAGCTGGTGAATTCTTATTTATCTTTTAAATTTCTGTTCAAATGCCTGTTCCTCTGGAAAGTTGTCCCTGACCTTCCCAGGAGGGTTAAGCCTTTGTTGGTCCAGTGTCTTTTATAGCCCACATCTCTTTATATTCCCAAACCAATTCTTCTTGGATCTATCTTTTCCAATGAGACCATTAACTCTGAGGACAGAAGCTATTTGCTATTTATCTCTAGATGACCACACTTAGCCTGGAGTCTGGCACATAATAGCAGCTCAATGGATATTTGTTGAGTGAATCATGGACACATCATGTTTCTCAAATATTTGAAGCAGATGTAGAGTCACAGTCTTCACTCTCTTGTGAAGAAAAGCTAGTCTTTGCTCCTGATATTATTGATGAATGAAGTTTAGCCTAAATTCATGTCCAACAGTCTCCTTTCTTTTTAGGGCTACACGATTGAATTGCTTCTTTTCGTTTCGGGCAGACTGGAGAGTTTTGTATGTAATATCGTTGGAGTTTTCAAAGTTTAGAAGGAAAAAATATTTCATGATCCTCACTCTGAGGTCTAAAGGAGTTTTATTTTCTGAATAAGTATTGATCGTAGCTTACAAAATACCGCAAACCCATGTAATTAAAAAGAATGAGACCAGTCATTGGTGGGCAGTACATGTCTAAGTCTAAGAGAAGACAAATTCTTCAGGTGCCTGCGATTTTATAATTGTACTTGCTCGGGAAGCTTATTAAAGCCTTGCAGGTGCAATGTTTCATCCCAGAGTAGTGAACCTTTGAAAGATATGCATAATAAACAGAGTTTGAAATATGTTTTTATTCCTGGCCATATGGTCCTGTCTGGAGCTTTCCTGGATCCTTGGGTCAGTTTGTTGTTGAAAGATGGGCTTGCAAGGACCCACCTCTCGGAGCAGCTGTCAGAGCCCTATCACAACGAATCTGCTTTTGCATGATTATTTATTTTATGTGGCTCTCTGAAATCAGCCCAGCCTTGCTCAGTGGCTGAAATGTGCTGAGCAAAGTCTCTTCCCTGAACAGCTTGTGGCCATATCACCAAGCAGTGTCCTTCCTTGTCCTTAAAAAGCAGACTAGCGAGACTTGTACATTAGGCCAGGACAGGCAGTCTGGGTGAGATGTGCCCACCTGGGCTTGAACTTGGTGCCAACAATATGAAAATCTGCACGGTATCATTTTCAAGAGGTGTCATTGTTCTTTCTTAACTCTCTGTTACTCAGCAATCATGTCCCTCAACTCCAGGCAATTACGGTGGCTGCCGTACACAAGCACCTGCAGTACTTCTGTGGTGCTTGTGTAGGGAGGGTGGGGCTAAGGCTTGCTCTCCTTTGTCATTATCCAAGGTGGTATTGACTTCTCTGACAACGTCTTTCTAAGGGGCATTTAATGAAATTTATTTGGTAGTTATTGTGTATGTATAGAAACACCCATAACAGACAGAAGACTTGTTCCTGGAGTCAAGGGATGACAACACAGTGTTCCAGTTCCTAGTATACGAAAGAGTACACGAAAGGGGAAATGAGTCGATTAGATCAGAAGTGCCGTACCTTTCCTGGTTTATTTGGAAAAGTTGAACTTGGAGTTGAATTTTGTCTTCTTGTTAAAAATGAATAATTTCGTTGCTCATGGACTGCTTTTTCTCTACTCTCATATGGATGATAATATGTTCAGTATTATATTATGTCTGTGTGTAGCCCTTCACTCATTCAAGCAATACTCTCTGAGCACCTGTCTTCATCAGCCACTGTGCCAAGTCTTGGGGATGCAGGATCTTCAGGATTCCTGCCTTCCTGGAGCTGGGGTATGGTTTATATCTGTAATTTCCCCCAAAGGCTCATGTGTCAAAGGCTTGTTCCCCAGCAATGTGCAGAGATTTAGGAAATGATTGGATCATGAAGACTCTAACCTCAAGAGTGGGTTAATCCATTTGATAAATTAATAATTTGAATGGAATACTGGGTGGTACTTTTAGGCAGATAGAGCATGGTTATAGGAATTAGGTCACTGGAGGTGTGCCCTCAAGGACTATATCTTGTCCCTGGTGTGATCTCTCTCTCTCTCTCTCTCTCTCTCTCTCTGTCCCTCTCTGTTTCTCTGTCTCTGTCTCTGTCTCTGTCTCTGTCTCTCTCTGTCTCCCTCTCTGTTTCTCTGTCTCTGTCTCCGTCTCTGTCTCTGTCTCTGTCTCTCTCTCTCTCTGCTTCCTGGCTACCAGAAGCTGAGCAGGTTTCCTGTACCACACTCTGCAATCATAATGTTATATCTCACCTCAGACCCAGAGAAATGGAGCCCGTTGACCATAGACTGAAACCTCTGTAACTGTGACCCAAAATAAATCTTTCCTTCTCTAAGTCATTGATGTCAGGCATTTTGGTCACATTGATGAAAAGCTGACCAACACAAGCTTAGAGTCTTGCGTAGAAGACAGACTTTGAACAAGTGTTGTTACATGTCTTTCACAGATTACAAAAAAGAAGATAAGGTATGGAGTGAATGAACACAGCAGGGAACCTGTGTGTGTTCTTTGCTCTTATTGTCTGACTGAGGCTTTAGAACAAAGTCTATATCAGCTTTTATTTTTTTCCTATGTGAGAATCACTCTGCTTATAATAATAACATACATAGTAGTAGATGCTTAATAAAATATTTGTGGCTATAAAGGAGGAATGAAAGAAAGAAGTTCAGCAGAAAGTGCTAAGATTAATCTATTATTTTAGTATACTGATTGAAAAATTACAGTTTTAAATCTCTAAATCAATTTTAGAGTAAAACTACACATTTTTTTCTTTTCTCCCATTTTTAGTGCCAATCTTAGTTGCCATGATATCTATATTTTTGTTTCTAGATCCGTAGATTCTAGAACTTAGCTTTTTATGTGAGTATAAGAATATTTGACTCTGATATTTTGATCTGGGGAACCAGACACTTTCTTTAAGGGTAATTCTTAGGTAGCCATAGTTGGTAGAGATGAGCTATCTCTCTGGGAAAGTAGATCAATATCCTTATGGACTAAAATGATAGCTATTCCAAAGTGTGTATATCAAGCTAGGGTTAAGATTTTATGATGAAAGATGTTTTCTCCTGGAGCTCTACTATAGTATCCAAGGAGTCACCATTCAAGTTTAGTGCCGTGTCCCAGGAGAAGGCAGTGACATTGTTCCAGAGCATCCAGAGCTTTCAGAGTTATCAAGAGGAAAATACAAGTACTGCCCATAAATGAAGCCAAGGGCCACACAGGGGTTCTTTGAGAAACCCTGGAGATTGGAGGTAGAAGTGTGGTAGCAGCAGCTGAGACAGTGGGGAAACTTTTGGGAAATATTAGACGTGAAAGGCCGTAGGAAGTGGTAGGGAATCTCTTGTCTAAATGGGTGGAGGGTTGGAATATCTGGGTTGGGTCCAGGATCTGAGGCTGGTTGCTATGGGAGACAGGGTCAGCCTGCAGTGCTGAAACAGATTTGGGTGCAGAGTTGGAACCTGGAATCAATAGACATTGCAGTCTTTGTTGTTCAGCCTGCAGATGATATGATTCTAAGACCCAGATGGGATGAGTGAGACCAGAGTTCTACTAAGATCATATTAAGGTGACCCTTCCTCCCCTCCATTTCTTCTCCTCCTCCTGCCATGTCTTCTTCCCTTCCCTTCTCCATCATTCTCTCAACAAGTGCTTATTCAGCATTCTCCCTGTGCTAGGTACTGTTTCCAGGGTGGGGCGTATTGAAGAAAAAGACAGATAAGGTCCCTTTTGCTCATGGGACTTTCTATCTTCCAGGAAAGATGGACAGTAAAAAAATAAATTAATAAATGAATCATTTTCATGTAAAGGTAAAGATCACAAAGCAGCAGTACAGGATTATGGGAAAGAGAATGGGGTGGTTGGGAATAGAATTTTAAATTGAGGCATCAGAAAAGACCTATTATGGGGTAAATATGAACTGAGACATGAATGACAACAAAGATCCATAAGGTGAAGGCCTAGAGGAATGATCCAGACAGGTGGAAAATTTAGTGGAAAGGCTTTAAGATGGACAAGAGTTCAGCACATTCTAAGAAGAAAAAGAATGCCAGTGTGCCTGGAGAATGGTAAGTGAAGGATAAGAAGATGTAGGAGACCAGGCAGGGGTGTGTAGAATCCCAAACTGTCGGCCTACCACCCCCTTTATAGAAAAAAAATACTCAGCGCCTCCTGGCAACCTCTACCAACCACTTATTTTTATTCAATAATCCTAGTTGCACCAGAGGCTGCATACCTTGTGACTCCCCCCCCCATCTTTCAGTAGCCTCCAGGGGTATTATTGCCAACTTTGAGAATGTATGATAGGGCTTTAAAGGTCAGAGATATGTTTTTTCCTTAGGGGACTTATGATTCAGGTACTTCTCCCACTCCACCCTCTTCATGATGTCTACCTGGTCCGGCAATGTGATTTTCACAGTGGCTTTAATTCTTGCATGGCCCTTACAGTTCTTGTGCTCTAGATTTGCTATCTTTCCATGTTATACTGATAGAAAAATCTTAGGTGTTGGAGTTAGACAGCCTTAGGTTCCATTCCCAAATTGTCCCTTTTTCAGTTGTGTGACTTTTGTAAAATTACATCCACGGAAAGTGTTCCTTGTGATTTTAAAAGGTTAAAGATATGGGACATTTCTGACCTTATTTCTCAGTCTCCCTTTCCAGCTTATCTTTAAATATTGGAATGCTGTAAGACTTGTACCAAAGTAGTTTTTTTTTAATTCTTTAGCTTCTATTCTACAGTCATGATTTCAATTAACATCTCCATGTGATGACTCCAAAATTTACATCCCCATCTTAGACTCTCCCCTGAGCTCCTTATCTGTATATCCAGCTACCAACTGTTTAACTCTGTTTGGAGGTAATAAAAAAAAGCCATCTTCAAGTCATCACAACCAAGCTTGATTACCTTCTCTGCCCTTCCTTTGAAACTTGTCAATGTCCAGCACTCCCTAATTCAGAGACTGACAACATTATCAATTACATTGTGCTAATTTTATTTTCTTATCTCCATTGCCACCAATAGCCCAATGAATCACTGAATCTTGTTGCTTTTTGTCTTGAGTGTGTGTTCAATCCATTTGGTTCTCTCCATCTTCACTATGTCTCCCCAGACTAACTTCATATCACCATCTCATGACTGACTGCAATCATACTTAAATGCTCCATTCTGGCTACACTCAAATCTGTTCTTCACAGAGGTCATGGCAATCTTTTAAAAATGCAAATTAGCTAAAGTCACTCCTCTCCTAAAATTCTTCAGTGAGTTTTCATTTCTGTTGGAGTATCAAAATTCTTACAATCTTTATGAGGACCCAAATGTCTTAGGTGCAGCCTTGCGACTTTTTCCCATCATTTCTTGGATCCCACTGAATTGTCATCTTTAAGTTCCTTACAAGTACTGTGAGCATTTCCATACCCGAGTTTTCACACATGCCATTATTTTTCTTGGATTTCTGTTTTCTTTTGTCCAGCATAGTGACATCTGTCATATTTCCTGGCTGCCCAGCACTTGTTGAAGATTGTTATAATTTGAATATGGAATGTCTCCCAGAAAAGCCCCTGTGTTGGCCATGCAGGAATGTTCAGAGGTGATATAATTGAATCATGAGGGCTCTAACATCATCAGTAGATTAATCTACCAATAGGTTAATAATCTGAATGGACTTACTAGGTGGTAATTGTCAGCAGGTAGGGCATGGCTGGTGGAAGTAGGTCACTGGGGCACATAGTCCTTGAGGACTATATCTGTCCTTGGCCCTGCTCTCTCTCTCTCTCCTTCCTGACTGTCATGAGTTAAGCATCTGTCCTCTGCCACACCAGGTGACCATGGTTCTACCTTGCAGTCTTACTAACCATGGACTGAACCTCTGAAATTGTGAGCCCAAATAACTCTTTCTGCCTCTAAGTTATTCTTGTTGGGTATTTTGGTCACAGTGATGCAAAAGCAAAGATGCTTATTACATTTCAGTTTTGTCTTGCCAAGGTAGAGAATGAAGTTCCTAGGTTTCTTTGGAGCAAGGGCACGGACATGTAATTCGCCAGTCAGACTCATCCATGTGAAAATTAAATTTGCGTGAACAGCTTGATGAAGGCAGAACCTGTTGTGTTGGTGAGGATAGCAGCAGAGACATCCAGCTTTTGACAGTGACGGTGGTAGTAAGGTCTAGTTTCTGGTGCAAAAGCTACCAAGATGCTGGTGGCTGCTGGCATTGCAGGAAAGTTAGATTTGGGCAGCAGCATGAACAGTAAGACTTAGTTCTCATTAGGTCATTAGCAGTTGAGGCAGTTTCTCCAACCAACCAGTGCGTGCCTCATCTGCCAAGGTTAGTATGTTACAATGAAGAAGGAACCCTGCCTATAGTGCTATGTAACTCCAACGCCAGAGCCTTGGGCTCTGGACTCTCCTCCGCTTCCCCAAACTGCTCCATGAGCTCTCTCTCCCATCCCTTCTGATGAAGATGGATTGTCCACTCCAGCGTGTGGCAAGACTCGCTATGGCATATTGGCTTGGCCTACAGCCTCTGCCGTTACCCTGCTGGGTTCCTTTCTCAACTCTCCTGCTTATGTGTGTGAATTTCACTGAGGTTACCTAACCTTTCTGGGCAGCAATTCTCTATCTGTCAAATAGGGACAATGATAGTTCTACCTATGGGTTAATTGTAAAGATCGAATGACTTAAGGCATACACGAAACTCTTGAAATGGTATCCAAATGCTCAAAGTTAGCTCATATGTTGTTGTTTCTCAAGATTACCCCTTCTTTCTTTCCATTCTAGTTTTCACAGACTGTAATTAAATGCTCACAGGGTGATAATTTGATAAGCTATGCCTTTCAAATAACCTATAATTGCAAAGAAGAGGAGCTTTGTATTTTGTTCCTCATTATATTTTCAACTTCTAGCATGGCATATATTTATTGAATAAATGTACAGTAGGTGTTGCTGTGGGGTCCCAGGAACCTTGAGTGGTGCCCTCCCCACGGCCCAACACACAGAAGCAGGGGAGCTTCGGCAGCTCCCAGTGTTCCTGGAAGGATCACCCTAAGGTCTAGCTTGTTACTGATCATTTTTCGTGACCCACCACTGACCCGCTCCCACGGAGCGCAGCCCTCTCCCAGATGCCGTGTTTCCCTGGATGCCCTGCTTTCTCTGGTTCTCAGCACTGGCGCTTTACGCTGACTCTGCACCCTCTGAAAGCTGTTTGAAGCCAGATGGGAGAAAGAGATAAAACAGACTTCATTCATCACCCTCTCAGACTCTGGGAGAAATAAACCCAACCATTGCAACCATGAAGTTGTGCAAATTGAGTGTCCACTATGAACTAAGCATTATTCATAGAGCTTTATATGTATTAGTTTACTGAATGCTCACTATGCTCCTATGAAGAAGGTACTATCGCCACCATTTTACAGAAGGGGCAAGAAAGTCCCAAAGGGAAGGAAGGAAGGAAGAAAGGAAGGAAGGAAGAGAATACGGAAAGGAAGGCTGCCTTTTTGGTCTAACAGAACTTCCTGGCTGGGATGAACTTTGATTCTTCTAATAAGAATTTTTCTACTGAAGCAGAAGTAACTGTCTGAGTAATATAGATGGAAAAATTCTAGAAGATTACACGAACAGGTACCTATTCTCAGATCAGCTATACAATTTAGGTATTTTATATGATGCCTTTCAACTGCTTGCTATTTGCAGCTCCCCTCCCCCCAAAGTGTAATATAAGGAGTTGAAATAATACAGTTAATTAAGAAATCCATGGAGCTCATTTCTGGTTAATTGGCATTTTCCTATAAAATATTTAAAAATTAGCTTTTGGTATTCAAAGATTCTCTTTCTGGAGAGTCATAGTTTTGCCGCTATGAGCTCCCCTCTGCAGGTGGGGCCTCCTGTATTGGGACCATTTGAGCATTTTTGCAGATGCTGTCCAGCTACCATTATTCAGCTCGGAGTGGGGGGGGGGCTTACTGTGCATTTTCTATGTTTAGATCTTCCTGATGTTTTATTTTATTTTTCCCAGAGTATGGGGAAAACAGCCGGTGTGCCAGTTCTCTTGTGGGAACAGCGAAGCCAGCTAAAGATGCTCTCCAATTGCACTGGAGCATTTCAACCAAACTCACAGAAACACATTTTCAGTTAGTATGGGGGGGTGAATGCCAGAAAATCAAGTTTGAATGGTGTCCCCAGAAGGCTCTCTTTCTCTGGTTTTGATAGATGTTGAGAGAGATTCTCTAAGCCTCCAGAGAGATCAGATGGGTGGTTTAGGACTCGCAGCCCAGTTGGCAAGTACTATAAAAGAGCACGGGGCATGAGTTTTCTGTGGGTATTGTACCAAATTTCCACAAACCTGGCGACTTGTGACAACAAGAGAAATATATCCTTCCACCGTTGTGGAGGGTGGAAATCCAAAATTAAGATCTCACAGGGTCCTTTCTGGAGGCTAGAGGAGAAAATTTGTTCCATGACTCTCATTGGCTTCTGGTAGCTGCTGGCCATCCTTGGTGTGCCTTGGCTTGGAGATACATCACTCCGATCTCTGACTCTATCTCCACATAGTCTTCTTCCTGCTGGGTCTTCTCCCTTTCTCTTCTCTTACAAGCATGAATGCCATTGGGTTTAGGGTTCATCATTATCTAGAATGGTCATCTTGATATCCTTAACCAAATTATGTATGCAAGGACCCTTTTTAAAATAAGGTCATATTCACAGGTTTTGGATGGAAAGGTCTTTGGAGGGTCACCATTTAATCCACCCCACATGGTGAATTGACATGAACTCTCCTTATCAAATGGGAATGAAGCTAGACTTTAACTGAGCAGTGGGCTGAAAAGGCATTTTCGGGCTGGACTCTTCAGCAGTCAATATCTCCAGTCTCTCTGTGGCGGTCCATGTCTGAAAGGTGGCACGTCCTGGCTTAGATATAGCTGTGTCTCTTAGCACAGGACTTCTCTATTTAGAACTATTAGGGAGAGGGGCTGAGGGATGTTCTTCTACATGTATAAGCCTCAAGAGAGATGTCTCTGGGGGTTAGAAACTATATTAAAAAACTATAGTGGACTGTCAGAGTATATCCTGGGCTTATCAGTCTCAAACTTGCTTAGGTATAAAAATGACTCAGGGATTTTATTAAAAACATAGGTTCTCAGGTCCCAATTTTTATTGGTTTGCTAGGGCTGCCATACTAATATACCACAGACTGAGTATTTAAACCACAAAAGTTAATTTTTTTCACAGTTTTGGAAGCTAGAAATCCAAGATTAAGGTGTCAGCTGGCCGGGCTTCTCTGGAGGCCTCTCTCTGAAGTGCAGATGGTCACCGTCTTGCTGTGTCCTCACATGGTCTTTCTTCTGTCATGCATATCACTGGTCTTTCTCTTCTTATATTTTTACCTTGAATTCTGTCTTTTCCTAAGGGATGGCAGGAGAAAAAAAAGCAATAAAAACCCAGCATGGGTTGGGTAATGTGCTGAGGTTCATGCTATCCTAAAAATCTCTACAACAGCCCTAGCAGCAGATATCAGTATCTCCAATGTGTACATGAGAAATATGTACAGTATCTCCATATGTACACATCAGTTAGCAACTGGTGCATCTGGGATGAAAACTCAAGCCTACAGAAGTTGCTTTTCCAAGTATGCCTCTTCAGTTTTATGGGTTCCTAAACCTTGACATCATTTTCAAGTTAGTCTCTATGCATTAAGCACAGTGAACATGGTAATTGTATAGTCTGTATGGCAATTCAAATAACTCAGATCTTTGTGAGTTTGTTTCTGTTGTCTATTGATTTCTTTTTCTTTATGTCATTTCCCCATGTCTGTCTGGTTACATTTGATTATGTGCTGTGATTATATTTAATAATATTTTTAATAATAATTAGAAATTTGGAATCTTGACACCTACATTTAAAAAGAATTTGGATGTGTATCTGCCAGGCACTTTGGGTACTACTTGCTTGGGATAATCTCAGTCAAAGATCCAGATTTGACATCTGCTGAACCACCAGGCAACTCGATACTTCCCAATGACTACCTTCCTTCTGGCCCATTCTTACCAATACCCCGGGTTCAGTCTTTAGAGATTTTAGATTTCTGTGTGTGGAGTACCATACCAGACTTTGTACCTGGTGTGCCTTTGGGTTTTAACACTTATCCTCACCTTAGAAAATGGAAAAATGTTTAGATTTTCTGAGGTTGGAAAATTCCATCAAGCAAAATCAGCCACCATGCTCACCTAACTCATTTTCTACTTTTAGATTTGACCTGGCAATTACTTCTGAACTATCAGCTTTCTATTGTTTTGAAGATTTATAAAAAAAATTATCCAACAGTTTTCCTTATTTTCATTAGGAGGGTTAGCTCAAATAATATACCTGCCATTACCTGAACATAGAAATGTAGAAGTCTACTTTTTCTCCCTGCTCCTTTCTGGGGCTTCATATCATATATATATATATATATATATATATATATATATATATATATATGTATATATGTATATGTATATGTATATATATGCATATATATATATGAGTGAAAATATATATACTTTTCCCTTATTTTACTTTATTTTATTTATCGGTGCATTGTAGTTATACATTTGAAAAGTGTCAGGGTATCAGAAGCATGCATGCACACATCGCTCATTTAGCCCTCCCTCAAATCCCACCCTATTACCTCCCCCTTCCCTCCTTTCCATGCTCAGCATAGTGATTGACCCTGATAAGTTTGTGTATATACATCGTGTGCATTAGTGTATCTCCCTATTCCCCCCTCCCATCTCCTTCAGTTAGGTCACCTTCTTTGCTCAACTAAAATTTTCTCTCTTTTTTGATTGGAGTCCCTTCTAAGTCCCATTCTCCCTAGCTTCCACATATTAGGGAGAATATCCGGCTTTTCACTCTTTGTGACTGACTAATCTCACTTAGCATAATGTTCTCCAGTTCCCTGCATTTCCCTGCAAATGATGTAATTTTGTTCTTCTTTATGGCTGTGTAGAATTCCATTGTGTACATATCCCATAGTCTTGTAATCCATTCATCTGTTGATGGACGCCTTGGCTGGTTCCAAAGTTTGGCAAGAAAATATATGTAAAATATATGTATATATATAATATATATATATATATATATATATATATATATATATATTTTTTTTTTTTTTTTTTTTTTTTTCCTGTGAGGCTGCTGCCTGTTGTGCCATTCCGAGTCTCTTTACTCTTTCTTGTCATGGCTGCTTGGGTCTGAGGGTTAGTGGTTTGTTTTATAGCTTTGTAGTTTTGCCACATTCATGGATGCCATAGACAATGCTTTAAAAAAGGCTATCTCTATTTATAAAGGCTATCTCTATTTATAAATGTCTAAATTGATGCTAAGATTCCAATTTCTAGTCATTTGTAATTTGATAAATGCAGACATAATTATGGTGTTTCAGAAACCAGTAAATTGAGAATCTAACAGTGTGTGTGTGTGTGTGTGTGTGTGTGTGTGTGTGTACACACCCATGTGTAGGAGAGAATTTGATTATTCCTTAAGAGTAGTTTGGCCCTTGATTTCAGTTTCTGTGAGGTAAATTATGTCTTTGTTTAGGGTGGGGGCTAGTCATACCAAGAAGAACAACCATGTGATTTATGGTGGGTGGGGCCTTTGGATCATCTGGTACCAGCTGACCAGGAAACCAAGTTTATCTACATGGTATAAATCAATCAATCAGGCCTATATAATGAAGCTCCCAATAAAAATTCTGGACTCTGAAGCTCTGGTGTATTTCCCTGATTGGCAATATTTTGTGTGTATTGTTCCATGTCAATACCAGGAGGGTAACATATTCTGACTCCTAGGGAGAGGATAAAGGGAGCTTTGTGTCTAGAACCTTTAGAACCCTTAAGACTCTACACTGTCCATCTCTTTCTTAGCTGATGTTAGTCACCATCTTTTCCTGTAATAGCCATAAACATTAGAATAACAACTTTTAGTGAGTTTACTGAAAGTGAGGGTGGTTTGGGGAATGCCTTGAAGTTGCAATTGTTGTTAGACGTGATGAAGGTCTTATGGTTGAGGTTGTACACTCAACGGTTTCAGTTTGGCTAACTCTGGGCAGTGTGTGTATGTGTGTGTGTGTATGCTACTCTGTGTGTATGTGTGACTGTAGAATCCAACACTAGCATAGGGTTCTTGTAATGGAATAGCCTGACTTAACAATTCTCCCTGCATCTTTACTTTCAATCTGCTTACCATGGCACCCTTTCCACAGCTTTGTAGTCCACAATTGCACTCTTTGACTCTACGACAGGTGCCATTTTTATCCAGCATGCTATATTCTCACCCAAAGTTTTGTCAACCTGTGTTGACTTGCCTCCAACTCTGGGACCTCATAAGTCACAGTGACTAGAAATGCCATGATGGTCTCTTTTCATTCCGAAGGAGATTAGAAGAGGGGAGATATGCAGATTCCAGGGCGGTTTTGTCATTGCTCCCACTGGTGGCATGGTGACAAGGATTCCAGCAGGCTAGCTCCTCAGCTCTAAGTAGGTAATTCTCTACCTGAAGGTTCCTGCAGTGAAATCGCAGAGACATCCACCAGTGTCACTCAGGCACTTTAGTGCCTGCTGCAGAACTCCTGGCAGTTAACAATGAAATTGTCAAGATTTTCTTTTTGTTCCCTTCCAAGCAGGCAGAGTCTCATTTTTATCCCCTGGATATGAATCAATCCTTTTATATGTGATCAGGGGGACTGTGTACATTTTCAGCAACTGTCTAGCTTTATTCCTGGTGGGCTTTCTTGTTGGGTAGTAGTTCTGCAAATGAGAAGGAAAATTTGCAGATTCTCCAGTATTGTATCCCTAGATTGAATTACAAAGCAAAGGTGATTATTGTTTTCTAGCCTGGTATTTGGCTTTGGCTCTTTTGATATTTCGGAAGATGCGATTCTGTACGTAAATTAGGTTTCTAAAAAGAAATTATTAAAAGAAATGATACTGCCGGAAGTGGTGACACACACCTGTAATTCCAGTACTTGAGAGGCTGAGACAGGAGGATTGCAGGTTGGAGACTAGGTTCAGCAACTTAGTGAGACCTTCAGCAACTTAGCAAGACCCTGTTTCAAAACAAAAAGTAAAAAAAAGGCTGAGGGTATAGTCTGGAGGTAGAAGTCCCTGAGCTCAATCCCCAGTAGCAAAAAAAATAAAAAGAAAAAAAAAAGAAATTATATTTTCCAGATAATATTTGACACAGAAGGGAAGAAGCACACATGAAAATGAGGATAGGAGAAGGAATATCTAGCAAATATTTTTGTTCCTGCAAAGCTTAATGTGCTTGCATGCTATATTTCTCATTTTCTAATAATATTTTATTTAAAAAGAGCCAATCCAGCTTGGCTTAATTCCTGCCTTAGGCCATTTGTAAGGTACTCTCTCAGCCAACCACTTTGCATTCCTCTGTGCACAAATGTAGAGGGGTGATGTGTCAATCAAACTGTCAGGGACCTTTAGTCTATGGAATATCTAGAGTTAAAAAAATCCCAAGAAGATTTGGAGACCAAAACATGTATAGTAGAATACGGGTATAGTGATGTTAAGAAACCTGAAAAATATAGATTGACACCAGAGGAGAAATTAATGAACGAATCTTGCTTTACTGAATGTTTAGTTAGAGGAGTCAGGTTGGTTGAAAGCGGTCCTCAGTACAATTCAAGTCAGACTGATTATGTGAATATCCATTCTCACCCAGCTTATTTAGAAATATGGCCATCTCTTGAAACAAACCTGCCTTTTCATTTAATTTCTGCACAGAGAAATGGATATTAGCGCATTCCACAGACTAGGTTTACTTATTTTGGTTTTGAAAAAGAAATGCTCAATGGAAAAATTCACACAACATTACAGTTTTGCTGAACTTAAAAATACTAATAAATAGTGAGTTTAATTCCCTGACTAAAACAATGGAAATCATTGTAAAAATTATTTAGAGAATTCTCTACACTTTGGCATCTGAACGTGGAATGCATGGATAAGCTTAGGAACATTCACAAATGAAATTATATAGAACATTGTGTTTGCGCATATGTGCATTTTTTGAGGGAGATGATCCATTTCTTTGGTTCTTGTTCTGGTCAGCATTCTTACAGCTATAATATAAAAGACTGACCATGAAACTTAGGGGAAGGAAGATTTATTTTCTTAGAGTTTCAGGTTCAGTCCATGTGAGGCAGGAGACTGCAGATCTTAGGGCATGGTGGCAGGAAGAGGAGAAAGGGAGAGCACATGGTCTGTGTTCCTCACATCGGGGAGGCTGGAAGAAAGAGAAAAATCAGGAGGAGGAGGAACCATATATAATCCCCAAGACCACGCCCCCAGGGCCCCACCTTCTCCAGCCACACCCTACCAGCCCAGACCACCACCCAGAAAAATCCATTACAATGGATTTACACACCACTGGGATTGCAACCCTCATGACTCAATTACATCAACTCCAAACACCAGTTTATGAGCTCTTCAGGGTCCATTCTATATCTAACCATAACTGTTCTTAAAGAGCTTAAATATCACTGAGTTTAGATGTGGCAAAGAGGGGATGGATGTAGAATGCTGTCTCCACTAAATTCATGTTGATTTTCCAGCCCCCCCATGTGATGGTATGAAGAGGTGGGGTCTTTGGTAGGTGACTAGGTCATGAGGACAAAATGCTCAGGAATAGGATTAGTGACTATGCAAGAAAAAGATGTGAAAGAGCTCCCTTGTCCCTTGTTTCACATGAGGACACAGCAAGAAGGAGGGCATCAATAAGCCAGGATGTGGCCCCTCACAAGACATGGAATCTGCCACCGCCTTGATTTAGGACTTCCCAGCCTTCTGAGCTATGAAAATTGCATTTCTATTGTTTATAAGCCACCTCGTCTGTGGTACTGTGTTATCGCAACCCAACCAGACTAAGGCAGGGTGCCATAGCACCATAGCATTTTTTTACTTAGTCTAGGATATAAGCATGGCCAGAGCCATTTTCATTTTGAGGTCATGTTTCCAGAATTATAAGACATGGCTCATTCTGGTCATGGGGACACAAGGTAAGTTCTGGGACTTCCTCAGGTATGCTACTATCACCTATCCCAACGTACCAATGGGCTTTCTGGAGACTGTGCTGAGATCCTCGATGGTGATTTTACTGAATAAACTTCTAGATACTGGGGGAGTGTGTGTGTGTGTGTGTGTGTGTGTGTGTGTGTGTGTGTGTGTGTTTGTGCCTGAAAAATAATAGGTATTAAAAATGGGCCTTGATTAAACGAATAAACAAATGTTAAAATGAATGAATGGCCATGTGTTTTAGTCTGCATTCTCACTGCTGTGTCCCAAACACTGAATGACCACAAATCAGAGGTAGAAAGTTTTATTTGCTCACAGTTATGGAGATTTCAGTCCATGTTAGACTGGTTTTCATGCAGGAGCCAGAGTTGCAGGTCCTCAGTGCTTAACAGCGGGGAGGAGAGAGAGAGAGAGAGAGAGAGAGAGAGAGAGAGAGAGAAAGTCCAGAGAGAGAGAGAGAGAGAGAGAGAGAGAGAGGGTTAGAGCCAGAAGCTGCCTTGGGCAGCTAATTAACAGATGCATTACTTCATGGGACTTTTTCTTGGAAAAGGAGCTAGGGGCAGGTTTGTCTGTTCACACTGTGATCCCCTGCAGAGCAGGAGGAGACCCAGAATGCTTATCAATGATTTTGTCTCATAAAACTTTCCCAGAAATGGTAATTTTTCTTTTTCAAAACTTTCAGCTATCCATGTTGATCAAGTCAATCTTCAGATGTATTGTGCATGGTCTCTTCTGGATAACTTTGAGTGGAACGATGGGTACAACACACGGTTTGGTCTCTTCCATGTTGATTTTGAAGACCCAGCTAGACCTCGAGTCCCCTATACCTCAGCCAAGGAGTATGCCAAGGTCATCCAAAACAATGGCCTGGAAGGACCGCCATAAAGAAGGTGGCTGGGAATGTCCCCAGGAGAGGAGGTCTCTGCTTCTGGGAAGGAGATCTACATTGGTGATGGTCTCTTAGACAACCGCCAGATGCCTCTGTGCCCGCTGATCTGTGATTACAAAGTCTGAATATGTAATGCCTGGGAGTGTGTTTAATGATGGCCTCTACTTTCTTTGTATTTTGATCAAGGAAGTTTACAAAGCAATGGAATAGAAAGCCTTGAGATTGACTTTTATATTAAGAGATTTGAGATAGATTTGAAAACTTCTATTTAAATCCTTAGAAAATTTTCTAGGAGAAGAAGGCAAAGTTTACAAAAATAATATGCCCACAGTTTACAACTGTAACAACAGACCACTTATTACAAGGATATTTATAAGCCTACTTACTCTGGTTATGTAGCTAGTTTTGTGTGGTAGATCCATTGTGGTGTGATCTCCATAGTTTTGCTGCTATTTAATCTAGCATAAAAAAATCAAAGTTAAAAGTCATTTTATACAAATGTGTTCTTTTCAACAAAGGAGTTAATTGATAATCTGTTTAATGAAATGTATTTGTTAATATATTTGGCATATAGTTTGTCTATGCTTGCATAAAGGGATCTTTCTCTTACCTAATGAACCTTTGGAAAATAATGAAATAAGAAAATGAAGTAGACCATGAATGGTAGCAAAAGTATTTGAGTGTTGATGTTCATCAAAAAGCAGATTTCAATTGCAGGGTGATACCAAATAAAAAGCAAAGTAATAAACAAAACATGGTCTCTACCTTTGAGTATTTCTTTACATTATAGGTTTTAGAGCCTCGTGGAATAAATACATGAATTAAATGACCAAATGAGTATAAGCAGAGGAGGGGCAAGGATTTGTTACATTGGTAATTGAAATGTCCAAGATGCACACAGGATTGGCTGGAGTTGGAAATTTGATTGAGCTTCCTTGGCAGAGGTCAGTAGTAGATTCAGTGATTGCTCTGGACTCCATGCCTCCTCTCCCGCACACCTTCCATATATGGGGAGTCTGGTGCTTGCATCAGTATTTCAGTAGTATTTACTAAACACCCACTTGTGTATCAGGCTGGAAGGTAACAGGTTTGATCCCATTTTGCAGGCTGAGAAGCAGAGGCTGTGTGGATGTGCCTCTCTCTCAAGTAACATTAGTCCTTGCCCACTAGACCTGGCACTTTCTAGGCATCAGCCCTCCGTCTGGCACACCACAGGTTGGGGTGCCATGGAAGTCTTCTTTGCATTTTTTTGAAGACATGAAACAAATGAAGGTGTGGAGTCGATTGCACCGATGGACATGGGGAAGCAGTTTGCTGTGCTGTCGCTCTGCTTCCCTGAGGAAACTGTACATACTTGTGGCATCCTGATAAAGCTTTTTTTCCTGAGCAGACGCAGTGTCATTTTTTTCTTTTATAAACTATGGTCAATTTCTGGATCGTTTTCATGTTCATTATCAGAGAATTATTTACAGCAAGGAGCACACTTTCAGTAACTCTGGACAGAGTGAGAAAGAAATGGTCATAGTAGTTCAATAAACGTGAATGCACCGGGGAAAATTATATTAAGATTAAAATGGTCTACACAGGAAATTCTATTACATCTTTGCCACTGGTTTGTTATTTTTATTGTTCAATGAGACATTATCTCACAATTTGTGTTCATTTAAGAAGCACATTTCCAAATCTTATTTCATTCCTCTCCTATCCAGCCTGTCTTTTTCATTTTTACCATGTATCTTACTTACAATTTATGTGCCCTGTTATATTATTTTGCAAGACAACTGAGTTTCCCTTTTAATTAGGATGTTGCTTGGGGTATTACTTATCCTACAGGGCATATTTACAAGTTTTACAACAATACAAATGAACACTGTATTTTTGTTACCCAAACCAGAAAATTAATATTCACATTGTAAATAAAACAATCTGTCACGTTTGGTCTATCAGGTGAAATAAACATTCTCGGTGCTTATGCCCAGGGTTCCTTGCAGTGCTGTGGCCTTCCACAGCTCTCTGATTGGCTTTAAAGGGGAGCTCTTCTTCCCAGAGATGGATCACACAAAGGGTGTTTCCCTAATTAGCCCTGTAAATTAGTATTGCCATGAGGTTAAGGTGAAGGGGGAAAGTAAAGAAAGATAATGCCTCATCCACCAAAAACCCAACAGCCTCTGCAGCATTTCAATTACTGTTATTTTTAATTGCTTGTATTAGCATTTGCGAACAAGATGGATTGGCTTTTGCCTGTCAAGGAAGCAGAACTTGAATCCTTTAAATGGAAAAACAGGAGTTGTTAATTATACTTAAAAATCCATAGATACTGTACTTAGATGTCTTAAAGGTCATCTGAGGCTTGTAAAGCACATGTTTTATGTCTGTTTTATCTAAGGGGAAACTTGGGCATCACAATGATGGATTGGATCCACTTGTATTTCTTCTCTATTCGTTCCTTGCTTGGTGTTTTTTTTTTTTCCTTTTGTTGTTGTTTTTGGTCAGTGTGAACACATGCTGTTTACATCCTGGGAATCGCTTTTAAGAAAATTGTTATTTATTTTTTAACAAATAGTTTTTATTTGAGGGCAAGTCGTTTCTGAATTGCTGAAAACATACATAATAAGCAGTCGACCAGTTTTACTTTTGATTGTAGGGCTTTGGTTTCCTCACTCCTGAGACTAGCAGGCGGAATTGTCCGCCTAAGCCCTTTACCGAATGAAAAGGCACAAGTTCTCATTAAGAAACACGCAAGCTAAGAAGCTGGAGACCTTGGTACTTGGCAGAGGTGTGCCAGTCAAGTTTTTATATTCTGGGAATTTGTGTTTGGCCTGTAGCTTTTAATTATTTTTATGAACTAGGGAATAATGAATACATTTGTAATATATTAAAAAAATTCCCCAACACTACTGACCAAAAAGTAGATTTATATGATAATCCTTAAGCACCAATTCTATTACTCAGTACTAGACAGAAAGAAAATAGAATAGTGAGTCTTATTACTGAGAGAGTAGAATATAAATCAAAGCTGATGGGATTAATACTGTCTAATTACCAGCAACACATCTCACCTGGAGAACACATATTCATCACTCATCACAATATTTTAGGCTCCAGTTGTCCTGGGAGGGATGTAGTGTAGAGCCCAAATACGATGAGCTTTAAAGAATGAAGTTAAAAGAGATTTTGACTCAGAGACATTACACAGTGGCCTTTAGAAATCTGGGTAATGGCGGCGTAAAGGGAGAATTACACTTATGCACTCTGGTAGTAGGTGAGACGAGGAGATATGGTCGAAGTGACAGGTAAGTGCTATGGGAAGAGCCATTCTCCACTGTGAGAGGTGAGGGGTGTTTCTCAAAGAGAGTGGACAGGCTTTTCCAGCCTCTGTTTGTCACCCAATCAATGACTGACTTCTCCTCTTTATTACATGGCTGTTGGTATCTGGTATTAGGAAAATATAGTGTCATTATCAAAAGAGTGGGTGCCAGGCATGGTGGCGCACGCTTGTAATCCCAGTACTTTGGGAGGCAGAGACCGGAGGATCTGGGTTCGTGGCCAGCCTCAGCTCTTAATCTCTCTCTCTCTCTCTCTCAGCTCTCAATCTCTCTCTCTCTCTCTCTCTCTCTCTCTCTCTCTCTCTCTGTCTCCTTAGTGAGGCC
>PVJS01002904.1:0-79978 GCA_004027185.1 Glis glis | reverse complement strand
TCTCTCTCTCTCCTTAGTGAGCCCCTCCGCAACTTCGTGAGACCCGGTTTCAAAATAAAGTATAAAAAATGGGGCCGGGGGTGTAGCGCGGAGGTAGAACGCCCCTGGGTTCAATCCCCAGTACCGCAAAAAAAAAAAAAAGTGACGAATAGTCTTTTTCATTTATTATAATTATCGAAAGTGAATCTCTTCAAAGTATTATCGTACTAAAAATGTCTCATTCTGTTTTCTTTTAGGATTTGGAGTTCCATGGAGTGATGAGATTTTATTTTCAAGATAAAGCTGCTGGAAACTTCGCAACAAAATGTATCCGGGTCTCTAGCACTGCCACCACTCAAGATGTGATTGAAACTCTGGCAGAGAAGTTCCGCCCTGACATGCGCATGCTGTCTTCCCCCAAGTACTCACTCTATGAAGTGCACGTCAGCGGAGGTCAGTGTGTGCTGACAGGGTCTGCCAGAGGGAGAGTTCTTGACTGGGTGTAGACAGCCTGCCAGGGCATTTCCATCAGCTTCTGGCATCCTGCGGGTCTCCCTCCATCTTTGTTTGCATGGACTGGGAGTGATGGACGAGTTGGCAAAACTGTTATGTCTGGGAAGTGTTCTTGTAAGTTCCTAGCACATGTATTATTGGAAGTTAGAATGAATAGATTAATTTTACATATGCTTATTTCTCCTAAATATACTTAGGACATTTAATAATTAAAATTGTCCAGTATTTCTGGGTGTCATATAAATTGATGATACAGTATGCTACTTGCTTTTGGAGAAATATCTTATGTATAGGTTATAATATTACAACTAATTATAACCCAGTAAGTATTGTATGAGGTATCCATCTTGCTGTCATGTTTTTGTATTCCAAAAGACTACATTTTTATTATTCTTTGGGAATAATTAAGACATCTTGAAGAATATTCCCATATATATATATTTAGTAATTTCTCCTTATTTTAACATTGGAAATTTCTGAAATTAACTTATACTATCTATATCAAATAACAATTCAAGTTGGATGGTTAGAAATGTAAAAATATATAAATTTTTAATAGGTGCTTTGGAAATGTTGAGTAACCTGTGGAGAAAGATACAAGTTACAATTAGTGCAGCAAATGAAGGATTACGTTTGTTACAACCCCACTATAAATACTGTGCAAATTTCATTCACAGATCTTTTTCAAACACAATTTTTCTTGATTTGAAATATACGGTGTTCTTTATACATTTGAAATTAGACTAAAATGTTTGTAGTGTGTGGGATTTGTCAGATGGGACAGACACTGTTATCCCAGTGTTGTGCAAAGCAGCCATGTTTGTTCAGTACTCTCTTAAAGACACTGGGGTATTCGCTGCATGAGTAATGCCCAGCTAAATTTGACAGTAGATGATGTTCACAATTTAGGGTGATTTACTTAAGGCTGAGTTTTTTTTTTTAACCTCAGAATCTTTGTAAATAAGTTACAAAGAAAAGAAAGAAGATATCTCCCACTTTCCACCCTTTTTTCTGTCTGTGGTGTTTGGTTAGTTGAATACTACCAGGTAAAGTCTTTGGAGTAATATGATGTGAGATTGGAATTTGAGATCTAAAAGCAAAATGATTTTTTTTAAAGAACCTTCCTTTAAACTTCCTATACTAGATCTGTTTTTAGTTTAAACATAAAATAGAATACTTGTTTGGAGTAAACAAAATAAAGTGTTGCTTAATGAAAAGGAAAGTTCTGTCTTCCCAGCTTTCGTGTCCCTTGCCCACCCAAGCACAGCTTCTCAACCCTCAACTCTCAGGGCTTCTTCAGTCCTCGGAGTCTCAGTAATCTTTTAATGGTGCCACTAGGCCAAAGGAAGTACATAATTATCCAGTTTATTAGGTAGCTAGGTTCAAACAATTGATAAGTAACAACTATAACAATTTGGTAGATGTTTGAAAAAATAGCACACATAAAATGAAAGGCAAATTAAGTTTTTCCTTTCACTCTTGATCACAGCTGCTGCTGCCTCCTGGACCTTCGTGCTCTCAGACCCCGGCCCTCACTTCTTGTCCATGTTGGTTTTTAGAGCGTTCTAGTTTATGGTGGCGCCATGTGTGCTGACAGGGGGTGCTGCTTGGTCTGTTGTGGACCTGGCAGGTGCACTGTGTCCTTTTAACGTTTCAGTGCTGGTCACTGAGCGCCTCGGCACGCCTGCCCGCCAGCCCTCATGGGCCAGAGCTGGTGCTGAACCTTTGCTCTAACCACCAGGGAAACTCCTTTGTCATCCTTTTTATAAAAGATAGGGTTCCTCATGTGAATTCAAGGGGAAACAAAAGATTATGCTACTTAAAAAATGTATGAAACCACTACGGCGGACCATTTCTGCAGTGCGTAAAGCTGCAGAGGGCCCCGAGCACCCACTAAGGCAGACCATCTCCTCAGTGCGTAAAGCTGCAGAGGGCCCCGAGCACCCACTAAGGCAGACCATCTCCTCAGTGCGTAAAGCTGCAGAGGGCCCAGGGCACCCTCTACGGCAGACCATCTCCTCAGTGGGTAAAGCTGCAGAGGGCCCAGGGCACCTTGAACTTACCTTCAGTGATTCCTCGTTGTGCTTTAATGTAGCCCACTTTCATTTTGTCTTATTTTTATGATTTAGTCTTAGTGTTAGTTTGCTAAAAGTTACACAGTGATACCTTGTAGGATTTTGATCTAGTATAAATTTTGTAACAAGAACAACTTGGACATTTTGGTTTATGGCGGGAATTCAAATGTATTGATTCTAGCCCTGTTTTGTTAAGCCGATTTTCATTTCTCATATTTCAGTTGATAAAACCATAATTTAAATTTTGTTATTCCTGTATTCTGATAATTAGCATTACTGTTTACATATAATACTTACTAAAAGCCTCTAAAAGTCTCTGTATGTTTTAAATTTTTCCTGTTCACTTTTGCCTACTTTATCATAATAAACCTTCAGCTGCTTCCTATTTTTACTGGCATCATTGTAGCATATCCCAGTATAACTACTAGAATTATCTTTGCCACCACTCGTAGTACCATCAGTCACTAAGATGTCATCCTCTGTTGGGGTGCTGTTGCACATTTAAAATAATCAGTTTTGGGCACAGCATTGGAAGTGTTGATTAATGAAATAGTTCTCGTCCCCTGTTTGAGGCTAGGCCAGAACACCTCTGTGCCTGGGGGTTTGCTTTTCCTCCTGCCTTTCTGACCTTTTCTGGAACAATAGGTACCCATCCTTCCCTTGAAGTCCTGGCCTTTGTTATATGCTCTACGTGGTCTCTTCATTGAATAACCTAACTCCAGAGTAATCCTTGGTACTGCCTCACCTAGTGTTTTTATTGTCATGTATATTATGCACAGCAGATTCATTTAATTCAGAGATATATCATACCTGCAAAAGGCCCTTTAACCTCACTTAAAACTGGAAACATATTTTATAGTCAACAATGACAAAAATATTTGATAGAGACCTTAGTTTGAAAAATGAAGTCTATCTCATATTTCACAGAATTGTAGTTTCAAATACGGGCCAGTTCACAAAACAGAGACTTCATCTTGGCTCTCTTTCTCGACTTTCACTACGCAGCCTGGTGAGGAAGCGCAGCTTTGGCTCAGGACTGGAACTGATATTCCTCAGAGCTCTCCCAATCCTCTGAAAATGAGCTCTTTCTTCTACAAAGGGCCTGTGCTGTCATCTTCCTCATCAGTTGTCTCCTTAGCTGCTGATCACTCTTAGCAGCCTCATTCTCATTCCTCCCTGGCTTGGCGCGGTTTGATGTCACTTTCCCCAGCACCGTGCAGCCTTTGTGTGCTGTGTGCACTGCCTGTGCCTGCTGTTAATGGCGTGGCGTTGACTGACAAGTCCTCTGTGCAGCAGGTAGGGCTGTGTGCTGGCGAGTGCTGGTGGAGTAGGGATCCGGTGATTTCCTCACATCACCAGATGTTTTCATTCTGTGATGAATTTTACCTTTTCACTCCAGCCTGAAAGTGCTCGGTCCTGTGCTATCCATACTCAGGTTATGAAACATCAGGTTATGGGGAAGCTTTGTCCAGGTGTTTCTGAAATAGGCATTCCTGGAAAAATCTCACATTCTGCCACATGTATGATCAGAGGTACAGATTTTTTTTTTTTTTTTGCGGTACGGGGGATTGAACCCAGGGGAATTCTACCTCCGAGCTACACCCCCAGCCCTATTTTTATTCTTTATTTTGGAACAGGTTCTCACTAAGTTGCGGAGGGCCTTGCTAAGTAGCTGAGGCTGACCTCCAACCTGTTATCTTCCTGTCTCAGCCTCCCAAGTACTGGGATTACAAGCATGTGCCACCACGCCTGGCCAGAGGTACAGACTTGAATAGAAAGAATAAATTGGGCAGGTCACTCAACCTATTTCACTTTGTAAGAGTGGTTTGTACAGAAGCAAGAAGTGAGGGCACAGTGAAGGGCTTTCTCCAAGGGCTAAAGAGGGAAGGCAGTCTGGGACACAGAGCCAGCTCCTGCTAGTCTTCCTCCTCCTTGAATGGCATCTGGCTGGTGGCCTTGGTTGGTGGGGCCAGGAGTCCCGGGTGGGTGCTCTGCTCCTGGTTAGTGTGCTTGGGAGACTTGCGAGGTTTCTAACAACGAAAGGCTCACTTTACCGTACAGATGAGAAGTGGCGGTGGCTTTTGAAGGAAGGAGATTTGAGGGCTGAGGTTGGCAAGTTTTGGAGACGAGGGTGAGATGCACAGATGGGAAGGATAGTTCCGTCACGGCAGTCACTTCCAGGACTGAGGGTGAGCTGTTGCCTTGTCCTGGTGGGGATGATAAGACATTATGGTGGTAAGAAAAATCTCATAATCAGGGGAACTTCAATGCTGTATTAACATAATTTCCTTATTTTCTAGTTGCATATGAGATAGTTTGAGCTACAGAAATAAGTGATTAAAATCATGTATACTTTTTTCTAGTTAATGTATATTTCTCTTATTTTTCCCAGTTAGATCTCAATAATGGCAATGCCCCTGGTCAGTATCTGTTACTGGATACATGGTAATGAATATACAGTAGCAACAGAATGCCCAGTTAATTAAAACTGACTTAGCTTTCTGAGCAGTACATTTCAATCTGTCAGTAGGTACTTGTGGCAGTAAAGGACTTTATATCTATAAAACTAAATGTATATCAGAAGGCCGATTATTATGCTATTGCCATGAAATAACCATGGCTTATTCTTTTTCCCATTTCATGTTTTGAAGAAGAAAGAAGATTGGACATTGATGAGAAACCTCTAGTTGTGCAGTTGAATTGGAACAAAGATGACCGGGAGGGCCGATTCGTGCTTAAGAATGAGAACGACGCCCTTCCTGCTAAGGTGGGAGCCCTCGGGGTCTGGAGCTGACTGACCATGGTTGAAACTTGTCACAGGAGCTCCTTCTCCTTCTCCTTCTCTTCCTCAACTCCCTGACCCTCCTTCTAGAAAATAAGAGTAACCTGTTTGTCCCACTTTCTTCCTTATTTCACCTAGTAATCCCAGATGTTGCTTCTCGCCTTTTCAAAGAGGAGTAAGCTTTTGTGACTGACAGAGTTAATGATCAAGTCACCACCTTCAGTTCTTTCCCCAAGTTATAAAATCAGAATTGTCTAGTAAGAATCAAAACAGCATAGAAAACTCTGATAAACTATTTATACATGAGCTTTTAGGATGCAACTTCATAAGGCACATTGATGTGCAACGTCAGGAAGCTTGGGTTTCTTTGAGGATGTAATAGAATGATCCTAAGACATTCTCAGGTGGTGGGATACCTGGAATTCTTGTACTACTGTTCACTTTTTGTGTGGAATACTACCTATGGAATATTGATATAATTTGAAAATACATAATCCTGTGCTAAATCAAGTGACATCTTACAGAAGAATTTAGTATTAAGAAGTAGTAGCAAGTACAAAAGTAAGATTATCTTGAGAAAGTCTTGTATTTAATTTATTCCCCAAAGCATTGTGGGAAGACTGCCGTTCTTCACTTACAGGAGCAGAACCTCTCCTTTTGTGTGATGTCAGTTTTGCATGCTAAATTCTGGGTTTCTATGCAGATGTGTCCTTCACTTTCCTTGTCGCTGTGTTCAGTGACTTGTTGCATTGGCAGCAGATCATACGTAGTAAGAATGGGTTTCCCTTGTTTTGCTGTCCATGTTTTATTTCATTTTGTACCATAATTTCAGCAGGTGCTATTTTGTTCTATATACTTTGCTGTGGACCACAGATCCTTACTGGCATGTATGAACTCTTTTTAGAACCAATGGGAACATTAACATTCTTTTCCTCCTCATCTTACAAAGTGAAAGCATTTTTTTTTTCCTCAATAGAATAACCATTTTCTCTCTCTCTCTCTCTTTTTTTTTTTTTTGTAGTACTGGGGATTGAACCCTGGGGCATTCTACCTCTAGTATACACCCCCAGCCCTTTTTTAAATTTTGAAACGGTCTCACTAAGTTGCTGAGGGTTTTGCTAAGTTGCTGAGGCTGGCCTCAAACCTGTAATTCTCCTGTTTCAGCCTCCTAAGTACTGGGATTACAGGCATGCACCACCATGCCCAGCTTCACCATTCCTTTTCCTATTTTTCTTAATTCTTTACCTGTTAAGTTTCTACATAAAAATAATGTGACTGTGTCATGTGCTAGCAGGCCATGTAAGTATGTTGAAATATAAATTAAGAATAAACAAGCATTATAAATAAGATCTGGAAAAGAAGCTAGCCTCTTTTCAGAAACTTTGGTTTCTGCAACCAAAACCCAACTTATGGCTACTTCTTTTGAAGTTAAAGAAAAACACCTATTAAGTAGATGATGATTTAGACCTCTTATTTCCATATTTTCATTAGGTTCCTTTTACTCATGTTACTTTATGGTTACTGATTTGGAGTTTTATTTATTAAAAACCAGATTTCATGATTTCCATCATGGTTTTCTTACTGCTTTTGGGTTTTTGTGTACCTGCTTGCTCATTCAGTTTTAACTCAGGTTAATTTATATATGGTGAAATGCAGAGGTCTTGGGTATACGGTTCATGTGGCCTCAGTAGCACTCATGCCGCTGTAAGCCCAGGCAAGGTAAAGAACAATCGCACCCCCAGACCGCACCTGTCCTGTAGCTGTGTTTTGGGATGTAGCTTGTGAAGTCAAAGCAGCCAAGCCATGGGGACCTTCATGGGACTCCTAGGTAGTGGCCAACAGGTGACAATGTTCCTTTTATCAGAAGGCTCAAAGTAATGGACCTGAAAAGCAGGAAAAAGAAGGTGTTATCCAGAACTTCAAGAGGACTCTCTCAAAGAAAGAAAAGAAGGAGAAAAAGAAGAGAGAAAAAGAGGCCTTGAGACAGGCATCTGATAAAGAGGATCGGCCTCCTCAAGGAGAGGATAGGTAAGTTAGTTGGGAACTATTCCTGTTGTGTCTGACAACAAGCTGAATGTTCTTAATGTAGCAAACTTGTTAACTTTCCAGGTAAATTATGAAAAAGACAGATACTGACCAACAGGTTTGTTGAGTAAGCGTGTGGTCCTCCTGCATTGAGGGAAATCAGAGGGTCTTACGTAAGTGAGGTCTGATGTCAACAGTGCCCGTCTCCAGAGTGCGGGAAGACTGTTCCCTCACCCCGTCAGTCCTAGGCCAATCCTGGTTAGGTTACTGTTTTCCTGAGTAGACACTGATGTCAGTGTGATAGTGCATGCCTGTAATCCCAGTACGTGGGACGCTGAGACAGGAGGCTCGCAGGTTCCAGGCCAGCATCAGCAACTTAGTGAGATGCTGTTTCAGTATTAAAAATAAAATAGGACTGAGCCTTATCTTGGAGGTAGAATACCCCCCCCCCCGTTCAATCCTCAGTGTCACCAAAAAAAAAAAAAAAAAACCAACAACAACAAAAAACATGCTATTTAACTAATTTGGGGTCTTCAAGATTTACTGTATTTTAAGTGAGGTTCTTACTGAAGTGTATTCAACTTTATATTTATTTCTTGTAGTTAGAATATTGTGATAGAATTTCATTCATTTGGTCTGTTTTAGAATATCACTAGTGGAAATTACTGAAATGTATAATCTGTACATTTTTCTTTCAGCTTTGTTATTGAATACACAACAGTTATGTTGTGTAGTCATGATAAAGGCTTAATTACAGATATCTGCTTAGCTTAGTATATTATTGAGAGTAACTATATCCTTTCTCTCTTAGTAATTAATTAGCACAGACCTGTTAGAGTATGAATTTAGCCAAATAGCATCTGCCATTTTGATTCTGGTGCAGTTTTATATTTCTAATGGTGAAAAAAGCTAATAATATTGTTGGTGCTTTTTGTTTGTTTGTTTCTTCAGTGAGAATTCTCGACTTGCTGCTGAGGTTTACAAAGACATGCCTGAAACCAGCTTTACTCGAACAATTTCTAATCCCGAAGTGGTTATGAAACGACGGAGGCAACAAAAATTGGAAAAGAGAATGCAGGAGTTTCGAAGCTCAGATGGGCGGCCTGATTCGGGTATGTATTTAATCACACCTTTTATATTTATATGTGCATGAGCATGAGGCCTTTCTTCCTTTTTCTTTTTTTTTTTTTTTGTACTAGGGATTGAACCCAGGGGCATTCTAGCTCCAAGCTATACCCCCAGTCCTTTTTATTTTGAAACAGGGTCTTGCTAAGTTGCTGAGGGTCTCACTAAGTTGTTGAGACTGGCCTTGAACCCGCAATCCTCCTGTGTCAGACTCCCCATAACTGGGATTATAACTATGCGCCACCCTGCCAGACATGCATGAGGCCTTCCTTAACGCAGTGGGTAAGGTCATAGCAAGTGTGCACTGTTTTGATTTTAGGAAACCTGGGTGTCGTTTACAGTAACATTCTTTCTAACAACATTGGTATAATGATGTGCTTTTCCGTATAATGTGTAGTAATAGTGTAAAAATAGAAAGATTACTGTTAACAATAGAATACTGAAAACATTTTAAGATTTTTGTGAAATTGAGGGTATATCTACAAGGACATGCTGTTGAATTGCTGTGCTTTAAAAAAGCACAGTATAATTAATTCCTATCTGTGTGGCTGTGTTCCCATGTTGATTTACACTTAGGATTTTTTGTTTTGCGTTTTACTTTAAATGTCTGCTTCTTTACAGTTTAACTTTTTTAATAGTTTCAAAGCCACAGCTGCAGAACAAGGTACCTTTGGAGCGTGCAGCTTCGCTATGTGACTGGCTGTGTGCTGCTTGCCCCCTTCCCTCCTGCTTGTCCACTTGCCAGCACTTCCTGGAGTCGCTTATTTCTGAGGGAAGTGGAGATACTGAAGAGCAGGGAATTAAATGACTCCTGTTTTAAATGTGCAGTGGGCTTATGTATTTTTAGCTACTTGACATAAAACCTTTACTTTAAACTGAAATTATATTCAGTAAATAAAATACTTGTTATAAAGTTACAAGTCAGTTATAAGGTAGTTTTGTTAAGAAATAATAGAATAGCCATTTAAGTTTCCGACAACAACATTGTATTTATCCGGCCTTCCCGAATCAACTCTATTTCTAGTATAATGTTACATTCAGGTGCTTTAAAGTTATACCTTATGACATCATATTCCTTACACTTGCTAGCTTACTAGAGAGTCGTAGGATGTTGGATTGGCAGAATTTCTCCAGTGCCTTGTTTATAGTCGTTTTGGTCCAGAAGGATTTCTCTTGAAGCTAAGCCTGTGTGTCTAGATGGTGTTCACAGCTCGGCTCTAATGGATAAGGCCGGGTTTGCGGTGGGAGGCTGTGTTCACATTTGCTCGCAGGACAGTATTAACATGTGCTTCAGGAGTGGTCCCCTTCCACTCCTCACCCAGGAGGGGGCTTCATGGACTGTGCTCTAAAATGCATGAGCTGGTCCTGCCCCACCACAGGGATTGCTGAGGATGCAGGGTTAGAGTGCATTTCAGTGCAGGTTCCAGACAGCCTCAAGATGGAATGGGAGCAGGCCCCACAAACAGATCTCTTGCCTGGCCAGCATTGTGTACTTGTTTTGATCCTTAGTGCCCTGGAACTGTTGTTTTTGTACTGGGGATTGAACCCAGGGGCATTCTACCTCTGAGCTACGCCCCCAGCTCCCCACTTCCCTTTTTCTGAAACAGGATCTCAATAAACTGTTGAGGGTCTTGTTGAATTGCTGAGGCTGGTCTCGAACCTGTGATCCTCTTGTCTCCGCCTCCCAAGTCCTGGGATTACATGTGTGCACCACTGCACTTGGCTTTTATGATAAAATGTTTTAATGTGGATTAGAATGTAACATTTATGTGCATTTTAAAGAAAACAGGAAGCTTTTTCATATCACTTAGCCTGTGCCCCAGATACCCTTTTATGTTCCATTGCCTTTGGGGGTACTTTGATGGAAAATTTGATATGCTTTGTTAATAAGCTACTGAAGAGTTTTAAGCTTTGGATTAAAAAAAGCTTTCAGTTTAGCCCCAGCTTCATATCTGGAGAGAGTACTGTGGAAGCAGAGTAGAAGAAGATGGATTTGAGGGAATTGTGATTAGAAGTGGCATGCCTGTGAAAGCGTCGCATCGCCATAGAGAAGGCTCAGGGGCTTTGCTCTCCTTGGTGGACTGAGGGGTCATCAAGATAGGACTGAAGAACTTCGACGAGGTAGACTTCAGGACGTGGGAAAGATGGGTTTTTCTCAAGATGAACTGGACAGAGGTTAATGGACTGCAGAATGAGTGGGCACTCGGGGCTGGGAGCTGGGTTTCACTTAAGTATGGCATATGGGGTGCTGGCAGGACATGGGTGTCTTTGGGCTGGTGATTCCGTGACTGAACTCAAGCCCTGCTCAGTGATGTCAGATGGAGATGGAAGGTGGGAGTGATCCGTGCGGCTGGCAGTCGTGGGTGAGACTTATTGGATAGAAAGTACACAGGTGATAAAAACAAAAACAAAAACCATAAGGGAGGGCTGATATTAAGAGGGCTCAGCAAAGAAAACAGTAAAAAGACCCCAAAGATAGAAAGACAAAGAGCAGAAGGTCGAAGCAGAGTTTGCCTGTTAAAGGGCTGGTTGAGGTCAGAGGAGCATTTTATATGCATAGAATTCCTCTAAGAAACTAAATACTGTTAGCAAAGAAGTTGTTTGTGGTTAATACTAAGGAATTCAAAAGTTCAAGTTTTTGTTTTAATAAATAAACTAAGAAAAATGTATCCTTATAGTCCACGGTAGCCATAGCTCAGCTCTTAGGGTGATCTTCGATGTAGGCTGGAGACACAGCACTCCTAGGCACCAATTGCCTGAGTGACAGCTGCGTCTGTCATTTTCCTGTCTCTACTCCAGGACTGGTCCCCAGGTACTGACTGCACATGGCTTGCACATCCTCCTCAGCAACTCTGTGAAGCTCGGTTCATAGCTGATGGACTAACTGCTGGGCTTTGCCCCTGGACTTCTCCAGTCTTTTCAACACTCAGTATATTCACTCTGATTTCTTCTAAGAGTAGTTGACCCAGAAATGCCATGTAGTGCCGGTGTGGTGGCAAATGCCTGTAATCCCAGTACTTGGGAGGCTGAGACAGGAAGATCACAGGTTTGAAGCCAGCCTCAGTAACTTAGTGAGACCCTGTACATACCTGCTCTCCCTTGTTCACTCAGAGCTTCAAGCATTCCAGTGGCTGTCACTTCAACTAGAATACAATCCAAGGTCATGGTCAAGGGGTCCTGTGTGATTTGGTCTCAGCCAACATGACTGCATCTCCGTCTTCTCCCTGCACCTCCCCACGCTGTCCAGTGAGCCAAGCCTGGCCTGCAGGCCCCTGCGCAGAAAGCTCTCCTTTCGGGTTACTCAGGGCTCAGTTCCAGAGTTGACTCTCCAGAGGTCTTGGCCGGTCCCCTGAGCATAGGAAGCTCTGGTCACTTTGTCACAGCTGTACTTACATTTCTCACAATCGGAATCACTGTCTTAAATTGTGTGTTTTTTGTCTGTCTTCCACCCTGCTCCTGTCTCCCAACCAGAATGAGAGTCGTTGAATGCTTCTGTTTCCTCAGCACCAGATTGAGGTCTAAGAAGTAGTAAGTGGAAGAAATAGGTGTGTACAAGTGGGAGCAGTGGAAGGGGCGAGCCACAGAGACTCTGGACGCTTCTTTCCTCTCGGCTCGTCATGACCAGGACTCCTTTTTGTGCAGAGTCCAGATGCAGTCTCCGTCACTGCTGCCATGGCGAGCAGTGTCCTAGGCAGCGAGTTGCTGCCACTGCCCATCTTCTCACGGGAGGAAAGCGAGCGCTGGTGCAGAGGCCGACTGTGCACCCAGTGCAGCTGGCACGCGCGTGCCCTTTTCTTAAGCCATTGCAAATGTGAACTGTGTCTGTCATTGGTGTAAAATAAAGTTGTGCTCAAAATATTTTTTTCAGGTGGAACATTGAGAATTTATGCAGATAGTTTAAAACCAAATATTCCCTACAAGACAATCCTGCTATCTACTACAGACACCGCAGACTTTGCTGTGGCTGAAGCTTTAGAGAAGTACGGTCTGGAAAAAGAGAATCCTAAGGATTACTGCATTGCCCGGGTACGTAACGATTGACTCGGTAGTTCTCACTAGTGACACTCATGCCAGGACGTGGCATTTAAAGGGAAAGCTGTTCTTTGAATCAGTGATACCTAGGCTGATTTTCTCCCCACTGTGTAATATAGAATTGGATTCACTGAAACTACGTTGTAAATATATGTGAAGGAAATAGCAATCTCCCTTCCATTACAAAATAACATGTATCCCTATTATAAAGGAGAAAGCATAAAGGTAGCTTAAAGTTCTACCAAGGGATACCCACACCATTAGCATTTTGAGATATGTCCTGCCAATTCTTGTTTTACATACATAGGTAGCTTAATTTTATTTGTATTAAAATTTGCTTTAATAATCATCTGTAATTTTTAGAGATAATATGTCTTTGACTTTAGTACTCAGGAAATATAGTGACATGGTTTGGGTCACTGTATTTGACTGGGTAACATTAAGTAAAATCCAGCAAGTTTTCTATTCTGAGTAACAAATTACTTAGGAAATTCTTAACTTCTGAGTCAGCCCCAATTGTATACTAACTTATTTATTACAATATTTTTGTCAAAATTACAATTCACAGTAGACTTTAAAACAGAGGTATTTCCTTTTCTCTTAGTGATTGTTGAATGATAAACTAGGATGATTATTGTTTTAAACTTTTCCCCACAAAGTTATTGAGGAATAATTACAGTAAACTGTACAAAGTCTACAGTTCCATGACTTTTGACATATCAACACCGTGAACATTTCCTTCACACTCAGAAGTTTCCTTTTGCTTCTTTGTGACCCATATCTCCCTGTGTCCTCCATCCCGTCTGTCTGTGACTGTGGGCTACTTGCACTTTCTAGAAGTTTTATATGACCAGCATCATAGAGTAGATGCTCTTTTTGCTTGTTTTCTTTAACTCATCATGATGACTTTGAGACTCACCCAGGTTGTTGTGTATATCAAGAAGTGCTAAGCTGAGCTGGGCGTGGTGGCGCACACTTGTAATCCCAGTACTTGGGAGGTGGAGACCGGAGGATCTGGGTTCGCAGGCAGCCTCAGCTACTTAGGGAGGCCCTCTGCAACTTCGTGAGACCCAGTTTCAAAATAAAGTATAAAAAATAGGGCTGGGGGTGTAGCTCGGAGGTAGAACGCCCCTGGGTTCAATCCCCGGTACCGCAAAAAAAAAAAGAGAAGTGCTTCCTCTTTGTTTCAGCGTATGGATATGTCACAGTTTGTGAATCAGGTACCTATCGATAGACATTTGGGCTGTTTCCACGTTTCAGTTTCTGACTCTTTATACAAAGCTTTTGTAAACATGTATATGAACGAGTCTTCCTGTGGACACAAGTTTTCTCTTGGGTAGTTACCCAGGACTGTAATAGCTCATTCACGTGGTGGGCATATGTATATCTTTTTAAGAAACTATAAAACTGGCTTCCAAAGTGGATACCATTGTATACCCCTGCTAGAAGTAGATGAGAGTTCCAGTTAGTTCCTCATTCACCCATACTTGGAATTATTGATTTTTTTTAAAAAACACTAGCCATTCTAATAGTTATGTTTAGTTATGGTTTAAATTTTATGTTCTGCAGTCAGGCTTACCTGTAATATATACATTGTGACTTTTCCTCCCAATCTGTGACTTTTCATTTTATTTTTTAAATGGTGTCTTTCAAAGAGTAAAAATTTTTAATTTTGTTGAAATAAAGCTTCTTGATATTTTTCTTTTACATTCTATGTTTCTTGTATTTTACATAAGAATTTGCCTCATCCACGGTTGCAGACACTTTCTTCTGTGTATATTCTGTTTATTTAAAATGCTTGGGACCAGAATTTGGATTTTAGATTTTTCAGGTTATTGTTTGTGTTTGGTTGAGATGAGGGATGGTCTTTTTTTTTCCTGTACAGATAGTTGATTCAGTACCATTTGTTACAATGCTTTCTTTTCTCTCTAAGGCTTTGGCAACTTTGTCAAAAGTCAGCTGATCACATGTATGTGTAGTTCAGTTTCTGTACTCTGTTCTCTTCTATTCGTCTATGTGACTATCTTTTTTGTCAGTAATAAGCTATCTTAATTTCTATAGATTTATGGTAAGTCTTAAAATTATGTAAAGTAAATGCCAATTTTGTTCTTTGTTTAAAAGTTGCTTTATTCTCGGTTGTGTTTTTGTATAAATTTTACAATCGGCTTTTCAGTTTCTACCCCAAACCTGCTGGGACTGTGCCTGGGTTTGCCCTAGACGAGCTTGGAGACTTCTCCATATCGCACTCGGGCTTCCAGCCTGTGCGCAGAGGGCAGCTCTTCATTTACCTGGGTCTTTGCGTTCTCTCAGCAGTGGTTCGTGGTGTTCAATGTAGAGGTCCTTGTGCCACTTTTGTTAGCTACAGGTGGAATTAAATAAAAGGGCTTGCTTGAGTTTTATGGCTTTTATCTTCTGCTAAAAAGCTAAGAAGTTATATTCAGTTAGAAAAAGTGGTAGATTCAGCTGGGTGTGGTGGCGCACGTTTGTAATCCCAGTACTTGGGAAGCTGAGATGGGAGGATCTGGGTTCTTGGCCAGCTTCAGCTACTTAGTGAGGCCTCTGCAACTTAGTGAGACCCTGTTTCAAAATAAAGAATAAAAAAAAATAGGACTGGGGGTATAGTTTGGAGGTAGAATGCCTCTGGGTTCAATCCCTAGTACTGCAAAAAAAAAGTGGTAGATTCATAATTTTATGAATTAGCCCAATTTCCAGCGGAAAAAAATACAGGAAAACAGGTGTTTTCATCACATTAAAATGATAATAATGGAACAATAATTGTTTAAATGCATAAGAACAAAGAGAATAAGAGAAGAGCTGCTGAGATCAGAGCTGTCAGTGGGAGTGCAGGTGTGGCAAGTGGTCAGAGGGAGCCTGCTGCGGGGCCACCAGGACAAAGTTGGCGAGGGACTTCCAGGCTTTAGTGTGCCAAGGCAGCTTTGAAAGCGGGCTGGAAAGAAAATCACGGGCTGCACGCTTTTGCACAGGTAGCAGACCCCACTAGATCCCCTTTGCCATCCCGACTACATTGTCCTCAATCAGCTAGACAAAGACCGATGTGGTGTATGTGTGGAGGTGGGTACTAACTGGGAGGACTTGAAGTTGGAGGTAACAGGCATGCCAGGATGTATTTTCTCTCTGAAGGGAAACTACTTGAGATAGAAGACATCCTGGTGCATTTTCTTCCTCGCAGGAAAGTGTGCAGTAGAGTACAGTAGAGTAGAGCTCTGTTTTTTTTTTTTTTTTTTTTGCGGTACCGGGATTGAACGCAGGGGAGTTCTACCTCCGCGCTACGCCCCCGGCCCTATTTTTTTTTATACTTTACTTTTGAAACCGGGTCTCACGAAGTTGCGGAGAGCCTCACTAAGGAGAGAGAGAGGGAGAGAGAGAGAGAGAGAGAGAGCTGAGGCTGGCCGCGAACCCGGATCCTCCGGTCTCCGCCTCCCAAAGTAGTGGGATTACAAGCGTGCACCACCACGCCCAGCAGAGCTCTGTTTTAATGCTGGACTTTATGAGAAACTTGTTCAGGAGAAATATGTAGCAAGCACTATTGTACGCATGGGAGACATAACTTACCTAGAGAATAATTAAGTCCATGGATATGGTGGATTTTATGTGTTCCTATACTTAAAATTGGTTAGTAACTGCTGTAAAACGTTTTCTAAGTGAAAATATTATCAGGAACATGGTAGTGTAGATAGGGTCTGCATTATTGAGCAGCAGCCTGATCTTCTTCCAGCTGTGTGACCTGTTGAGTTAGGAACATGGGGGTGGAGGGGAGTGGGGATTTAAGAATGACTAGCGTTGGATCTGATACCTGGTGTTGCCCAAGTGTTTGCCAAGGGAATGTTTAAGTGTATATCTATCTGATGATAATCAGTTCTTTAAAGTGCATATGATTTGATATGTGATAAAGAACTTTCTAACATTTTTATTCTAATAATAATTTGTGGCTGATTTTTTACTGATAAAAAATCACAGAAAGTAAAAGAGTGCCTTGGTCAATGTTATGAAACTATCACAGAAGCCTGCTTTCTGGGCTTTTACGGATGGTCCCTTTTGGGGTTATTGATCTCTTTACAGGGTCTCCTTTAGTTTTGGTTTTCTGCTCTATTATTTTTCAACCACTTTTCATCAGCAAGCTTACGGAGCACAGATCAAGAGTTGATAGTTGTTTTACCCTGAGTTAGAAATTCTGTATCTTCTCAGCTTGCCATCTCATAAAGTGTAGCTGTTTCATACTCTTCATTCACTTGTTACTTCATCTGTTCAGTTAATTACTCAATACGTAAGGTCTTATTTGTTAGCTACTGTGCTGGAATGCAAAAAGAGTAGTAAGCTCCACAGATCTTACAATAAAGGAAGACAGAAAGACCAAGAACTAGAACAAAAACAAGGGCTTCTATGCTGGAAGGGAGGCCAGCAAGGCTTCCTGAAGAAGCTGTGCTTGAGCTGCAGGGTGATGCCAGCCAGAGGTGAAAGGTGGCCAGAGGGTCAGGGGAGTGTGAACCGTGTGTCCTGGTCTGTGAACTCGGCACCTCTGCAGCGTGGCTCTAGAGGTGCAGGACAGAGCGAGGGAAAGAGACGAGTGAAGGCCAGATCCCAAGGTAGTGCGTGTTTTAGGCCAGGGTATTGAATTTAGTACAAACACTAGTCAAGACAGATTAAATCAGGACAGGCAGGTTATAACTTTGTCCCTTTACAGTAATTTGAAGCATTGTAGAGAGGAATTACAGGGTTCCAGAGAAGAGCCATGCATCTGGGTCTGTGAGCATGGTGACATGGTTGGGTGTTGAGGTCTATTAAGATGACACTTCGCCATTAATTGCAGTCTGAAATAGTGGCTTGGCTTCTCATGTTTTCTGTAACTGCTGTAGTTGGTGTTGACACTGAATTAGAGTGACGAGGGAGTGGAAGCTCCGCAGAGTGGGGAAGGCCACTGGGCAGGGTCGCTGGCCTCCTCACTCTCCAGTGCAGGCTTTCTTGGGTGATTAGGAAACCTGCTTGGCTGTAATCAAAACATAGAATAAAGAAGGAGCAGGAGTACTGTTAATACAATATCATAAAATAAGTGCTTACAAACACGCATTAGTAATGTAATATATCTAAATGGTCTACTTAAAATTTAATCATAAACATACTTATATACCAGAAAAGGAATTTCTGTTTATGTTAGTATTTATTTATTATGTTTGTATTTATTTGTATTATGTTTATGTTTATTTATGTTTGTAGTTTTATGATAGGTTTACTAAGAGATCTCATATTGTATAGAACTGCTTTATAAATAGTCGTTTGAATGTGAAAACATGGGTTAGGGACTAGAGAGGTTGACATTTGGAAAAAAGTCATTTTATATGGTATTTCCATATAAAAATTGTAATAAATAAATAAATATTCAAACTAGTTCTTTTTAAAGGCCAGATGAATAAAACTTGCCAAATCAGCTGGATAAACTTTTGTTTGAAACTATTTCTTCATTTCTGTTGATGATTTTATTTTTGATGACTAGTGAGAATTGTTTATTGTACATGATCAGTTTAATTCTGAAGTGACTTTTCTTCTCCTTTTTTTTTTTTTGGTACTGGAGATTGAAACCAGGGCTTCAAATTGGCTCTGAGCTATATCTCCAGGTGGTTTTCAGAGTTTTATTTTGAGACAGTGAGTCTCGCTAAGTTGCCCAGATGGGCCTCGAAATTATAATCCTCTTTCTTCAGCCTCCCAAGTTGCTGGGATTATAGTCAGTGCACCACCACACTTAACTTTTCATTCATTGAACAACAGGTTCTTTCTTGCTTTTTCAGTATGTTCATTGTGAATTATTTTTGTCAGGTTATGCTTCCTCCTGGAGCCCAGCATTCTGATGAAAGAGGTGCTAAAGAAATCATTCTTGATGACGATGAGTGTCCTTTACAGATCTTCAGGGAATGGCCAAGCGACAAAGGTAAAGATCTCTCCTCTCTACCACTTAGAGATTTCTGCCTGATACACCAGTTGTTTATCAGGTGACACAGGAGATGTGTGCGTGAATGGCTTGTGGTGGTTCTTTGCTCTAGTTTCTCACCTCCGTCTAGACTTGCTGGATAACTCCTGGTGGTGTCTGCCTGTAGGGTCATGCTTGACTCTTCTGAGTCTCATGCACAAACAGGAACACTGCAGGTGAAACTGCATCTCAGGAAGAAGCCAGGCTATCAGCAGTGGAAGCTCACTGTTACCTGTCAGCAGCAAGACACTTTCTGCACTGATCAGATGAACTCTGTGGTATTTGGCCACATTTGTTATGATGGAAAGTAACCTTCAACATTAAAGATTGCCCAATAATATGGTCACTTCGATAAAAGTTGAGTGTTTCTGATTCAAAATGCTTGGGACCAGAAGTGTTTCAGATTTTGGATTGTTTTAGCCTCTAGAACATTTGCAGTTTCATAATGAAATATCTTGGAGATGAAACTCATGTCTAAATACAGAATTTACTTATGTTTCACATGTACCTTACACACATAGCCTGCAGATAGGTAATTTTATGAAATATTTTTAGTGTGCCTGTATTTGCCTACCACCTCTCACAGGAGGTCAGTTTTCCAGTTGTGACATGCAGGTGCTTAGAACATTTTGAAATTTATAGCATTTTGGATTTCAGATTTTTGGATTAGGGATACTTGTAATGCATTCAGACTTGGCACTATCCAAACAATCTCCCCTAATTATTTCAAAGCAGTGAAAGTTTAAAGCTGTGTTTTTGATAAAATAGTTTTCTAACTTTAAGATTTGTATCTCAAGTTAATAGGTGCTCAGTAGAGGGCCTTTGCATGAATAAAGACATAAAAATTTATTGTATCAATGTTGAACATGGATCGATAGTTTAGAAATAGAAAAGCAAAACCAAATAAAAAATCCCTCTCAGTAAGCAGGTTCCTAGCATCATTAAGACACTTGGTTAGCACTTTTTTCTAGACAATAGAAAGGTAAACTATTAAAGAAAAGTTGCTTTGAATTCTGAGTTAATTCAGTAGAATTACATAAAAACCAGAGCAACTAGAGTATGTTTTATCTGCGTAGAAACGTGTTACGTATGTGTGTGTCTGCGAGTGTGTTCATTGATCACAGAGTTATCTACCAATATAAGATTCTTTTTTTTATACTGATGTTGAATTGTTTTCAACCATATGATGTCTTTGGGTAGCTCACTGTTAATTAAAGATAAACTTTGCAATGCTTACTAGAGATTTTCAGAGCATACCAAGAGACTCATACTTCCTTCATTGAGGAAAAGTATAAATTGGATGAGTTATTCTTCAATAGATGTTGTTAAATTGCATCTTTTTGATGATGTTTGTGCAGTTGACTGCCAGTTAGCTGCTATCTACTCCTGTGTGGCTGATGATTCCCAATGTTACTGCTCTAGGGATTTTAGTCTTTCAGTTAAAGAGGAGGCCACCAGACTACATCCCAAAGAAAACAAAGAAGCACGTGGAAGGGAAGCCGCCGAAGGGGAAGGAGAGAGCTGACGGGTCTGGCTATGGCTCTGCACTTCCTCCAGAGAAGCTGCCCTACTTAGTAGAGTTAAGCCCAGGTAAGGAAGCTGGTCCTACCAGGAAATGTTATGAATGTGTATTCTTAGCTTTGAATGTTGCTATTTTTTAATGCATTTTGTTAACATCTCCTTGCTCCTGGCTGACTGAACATTTTTAGACCATTTATTTAGTTTTAAAAAAATAACCTTCATAAAATGACATCTATTTAAAATAACAAACCAATTTAAGGTCATAGAGGACATGTATTCATGCATAAAAATAAAGTTCACATGGACAAAAATGAATATTAAATAAAATTTAAATTAATGTATGAAATGTTTTAAGAGAATTTTAAGTGATCTCTTTCCTTTTAAGAAATTTTTTCCAAAATAACTTTAGTAAAATAGTTAATTTGCTATAAACAACTAAATGAGGTTTACTCCTCCGAGGGTAGATTTAATAGAAACGCACCCTCATATGTATGTGTGTGTACATGTGTGATCATACTGTTATTTCTAATGTGTGCAGTGACAAAAGGAGTATCTTCAAATTTAATAGTGTGTCTAAGAAATCCCTCTCAGTAAGTGGAAGGCTGTTTGATTTTTAAATAACAGACTAAATTATTTTCATATTGGTCCTCTAAATGTATTGTTTGCAAAACTCTCATAAGCCAAAGCTGTTGGTTTAGTTTTTGTCAGATGATTATTATAATTAATTAAAAATGAGATACGATGTTTGTGGTCCAGCAGTCTTAGGAGACCGCTGGCTGCATTGATCCCGGGTAGAATGGCAAAGTTTTGGTGCCAGTGTGGCTATAGGTCGTAGTTTTTACGCTCCCTTATGTCTGAGGGTCTTCTTTTTCAGTGACTGACCACATGTGGGGACTGCATTGGTGCTGTTCGCCCCTCGCTTGGTCTTCTCACTATAGTTTGGAAGCATGTCCCCAGATGTTGTGTTTCTGTAAAGTGTGTCCAAGTCTTCATGCTTGCTTACACGAGGGCAGGACAGCAACAGTGGGACAGCCATTTGTTTTTTAACTTAAAATTTTTTAGGATCTTTGGATATTGGGTCTAATTTTTCATTAAATGCCAGAAACTAATGCTTGTTTTCTCCAAATGTAAATTTTTGAAGATTGACAATTGATAAATAGCAGCCAACATAATAATTTCAAATAAGTAGTTGGAAGTTGATTCTGGTGGGTAACAGAGGGAGGCTGAGCATTCATTCATTCACTCTCTTGACAAGTGCATCTCAAATACATGGTGTGGGCCCACTGAGGTAGAGCAGCAGCAAAACAGATCAACCCCAACCTCATGTTCTAAAGGAGAGTCTGTTTTGGCTACTTATTTCATACTTGTAGTCTCTCAGATAATCTGTATGGGCATTTTCTGTAGGTGTGGGAAGATGACAGACCCTAGTTACACGGAACTTCTGTAATACTTTTCATCAAATACTGGCAGCAGCATGTAGTCCGTGCTTGGCCTTCTGCTAACCTTAGTGGACATTTGCTGAGCTCCTGCAGTGGGCAAGGCAGTGGATGCACAGGAGGGATCCTGGCAGGGACAGTGGCTGCCTGGGCTGTTCTGCCCTGCACTCTCTCGGAGGGCTCCTCCCGTGCTGCACAGGTGCCCCAGGTGTGGAGCTCTGGCCACTGTCCTGGGGCCAGGCCTCCGCTAGGCCAGGTCTTTACCGCACCACAGCCGTGTTCTTTCCCTGGGTCAGGATGTCTCCATAGGTTTTCATTACTATGCATTGCTCACAGTCAGCCTGCTGAGTGAAGCTGACCTGTTTTCATTGATGAGAAAAGACTACCCCTGCACGTTGACTTGTTATGAGTGGACAGGACCTGGATTTCCACTGGGGACGCTGTTACGAGCAGACCTCCTCAGCTGGGGTCTGCAGTGTGGATAGCAGGTCTTGAGGCGGGGTGTGTGTTTACGCTGCTGCTGGAGGAGGTTCCTTGTGTTGGGTCTGATCATGTGCTCCCTCCCTCCCTCCCTCGCTCACCCACTGTTGCCTTCCCGCTGCTGGCCACTCACCCGCTGTCCGTCCTGCGTCCTCCCTCACAGCCTCACTGGTTCCTAAGCACTGACTGGGGCACTCCTGTAGTTTTGTCCTCGCAGCTCTGAAAGCTGACGGGTAAGAGGTACCTTTTCTTCCTTTGAGACATGTCTCCCTGAAGCTCACCTCTGCGTCTCTTCTCCTCCTTCCCTTTTCTGCGTGCTCTGCATGGTCTGTCCTGCTGACGCCGCCTTCACCTGGGTCCTGGCATGTGTCTTAGCCCCAGGGAGAAGGAGTCACTTTGCCTACTACGGCTATCACACTTACGAAGGTAATGCTATGCTTCCTACTACTTTTGTAACTGGGCACTAACAACTTCATGGGCAAAATAGTGTTGACTGTGCAGATGTTATGTGTATAAGAAATTTAATGTGCTCCCATTTTATTCATTCTTCTGAAGTATCCCTTGTCCAGGATTCGTTTGGTTGACTGGAAGCTAGTTTCGCTGCTCTTATTCTCCCAGGTTCACCCTGGGGAGCAGCCACAGGCAGAGCACAATTGGCTGTAGAGTTGTAGGCTGAGAACAAGAGCACCCTTACGCTCCCCTCATGCTGGTCCATTCGCTCTTCATACTTAGAGTGTATGTGGAGCATCCCTCATCTGAAAATCTGAAACATTTTGAGTGCCAACAGGACACCACAAATGGAAAATTCTACACCTGACCTCATAGAACATTCACAGTCAGAATGTGAACATATATATGTGAGGCATAAGTGAAGCTTGTATTTAGACTTGGGTTCCATCTCCAAGATATCTTTTGTGGATATAAATAGCCCTGAATTCGAAAAAAATCTGAAATCTGAACGCCTTCTGGTCCCAGTCGTTTTGGTCAGGGGATGCGTGTTCGAGTCAGCTTTCTGGTAGCAGCACTGTGTCTGTGGCGGGCTTGCTGAGAGAGTTGTCTCTAAGAACATTGAGAGAGTTTGTTTAGGGAACAGCTAAGGTGATCAGCTGCCTTCAGTCAGGAGCTGGAGCTAGCTGTCACAAGGAGGGACAGGAGGCACCTGGACATTGCTGCCCCCACCTCAGGCCAAAGCCCGTTCCCCACCGATGCCAGGACTACCACCTCAGTCTGTGCAGTCTGCACAGGCTCTGCTCAGACTTCCTGTTGCAGTCAGGTGGTGAGAGAGGAGAGCGTGGACAGCAGCTTGGAGCCTCCTTCTCTGTTTCTAAATCTGTTGGTGTAGAAAGGGATATAGCAACTCTTTACCAGTTTGCAGGAGATCTTTCAGAAGCATTCACATTCCAGAAGAACGTTAAGAAGAATTTTTTCTTATCCCTGAACAGACATTATCTTTGACAGTCTTCTTTTTTTTTGGTACTGGGGATTGAACCCAGGGGCATTCTACTTCTTAGTTACACCCGAGCCTTTTTTATTTTTTATTTTGAAATGGTCTTGCAACGTTGCCGAGGCTGACCTCAAACCTGCAATCCTTCTTTCTATCTCAACCTCCCAAGTACTTGGAATTACAGGCATGCGCCACCACACCCAGCTTCATGTTCTTATGTTTTTAACTTTACATTGAAACAATTGTTCTTGTTTCCCATATGGTTGTTATTTGCTCCTTTTGCTTTATAATTTATTTGTGTAGTTTCTGTGTAACTATCTCGCATCCTTTGGTTTTCTTCATTTTTTAGTATAATTATTTTCTGTTAGCACATTGCTTATTGGCTATATACTGTGGACGCACCGAGTGCTGAAGGCCAGGTAAAGCTAGCCATGAAGGAGCTTGAAGATGAGGGGGACGAGCCAGTAGGAATAGATGGTTCTGCTGCTGAGAGAAAGTAGGTGCAGTGCTCTGGACACAGAAGAGGGGTACCTTTTTAGAACTGCCCAGGGCAGTTTACCATTTAAAACAAACAAGGTGGAGGGGAAGGCACTGCCTATGTTCAGCAAAATCCCTGGCCGATTTTGAGGCCTTGCTTGGCTCAGGACTTTGTAAGAAAAGTTAGAGCTGAAAGTAAAGATTCCAGTATGATGGGAAGCAACACCAATGAAGAATCAGTTTTTGGAGTACGTATTAGGTGTTGGTACCTCTGAAGTACCTCAGTCTCAGCTTCCTTTCACCCAGATGTCTCAGATTCCTGAAATATTTCAGAAATAGAAAATTTTGTCGTTAGAATGTTACTTCGTACACTCTAACACCAGTTCTTACAGAACTTACATATTCATGGTGTCTGGTCTGAGAGTTGAGACACACCCCAGCTGAGAGATGAGCAGTCTAGATAGAGCTCTGCACGCCCAGGCGCTCCAGAGCATCTGACTCCTGAAGCGCTCGTAGCTCACGTTCCTGACTCCGGAGACGGGGGAGTTTAAGAAGTGGCTCTGAAAGTTACTCGGGTCAGGGAGACTCAGTCACCTTTTAAGGGAACTTTGCTTGGTGTCTTGACATCGCTAGACTGAATTGTATGGTGTGGTACAGATGGCGAAGTCTGAAATTGCATCATGATTCTTGGATTCCGTGAGGCGCGCTGTCACGTATTCACCCTGTAATCAGAGAAGTCTGCGGTGGACACCGTCTTGCGCTAGCTGGGATGTTTGGGATGTTCTGGCTGAGAGGCAAGGAGCACGGCTCTGTGTCAGTAGGGCAGAAGCCAGGCAGTGCTGCCTTCCTCCCTCCCCAGGCCTCTGCCTCACAGAACGTGAGTGAAGAGTTCCACTCAGAGAGCATAAATCCACAAACCCGTCTGTCTTTCTGCCCTTCACCCCAGCTGTATTCTGGGGAGCTAAGCACATTACCAGCAGTTTTCCTTCAGCGATGGACATCAGAATCATTGGGGGATTGTTCAGAAGACACGGACCTGGGTTTCACCCCTAGGGTTTTGATCCAGGAGGACTGGGTGAGCTGCGGAGTTGCACATGGAGAAACCCCCATCAGCGGCCCAGCCGTGCCCACCAGCTGCAGTGTGCCATGTGCTGAGGGCTCATGGCACGCTTGCCCTCTGAAGGCCCACATGTCTTTAATGATCTTCATGCTGTAATTTGATTACAGCCTAGAACCACTAGCAAATATCCAGTGCAGTGTGGTAGAGAAAATTTCCTTTTATGTAATAAGAAAATGTTGGAATTAATGATGGTCTTAGCACTCTATGTTAAACAGAAGCTGATGTGCTTATTTCTCTGACATTTCATTTTCCAGTTTGTTAAACTGCTGTAAGTTGGAGTTCTTTGAAAGAAATGCTGAGAAGTGAGAACTGTAGACTATTTTATAACTCTTTGTTTCAAATAACAAGATAAGAACAAACGGAGCTCTCTTACTTCTCTTCTTGCAGATGGCTCTGACTCCAGAGACAAGCCAAAGCTTTACCGCCTTCAATTAAGTGTGACTGAAGTTGGGACAGAAAGGTTCGATGACAACTCTATCCAGGTGCGCGACTGCGCTGCAGCTCTAAGCTGCTGCTGTAGTTCCTCCCTGTCAGTGAGCAGTGAGCACACAGTGGCGAGCCTGCGGCCAGGCGAGCACGGGGTACACCTTGCATTTAACTCTGAGTACCTCATCCCTGAGAAGCCGCTCTGTGTGCCCTGGTGTGGAAAGAGCAGAGCACCTGTTCTGTCCCAGCTCCACCTCCAGACATGGGCTGATCATGACACTCCTCCACGGCTAGTTACTTTTCTCTCCAAAATGGTCTGTTTCAGAATGGGAGAGAGAAGGGGTGGAAGTTTCTGCCGTTGGGTCTGACACACAGCAGTAGGCCTTCAGTAACTACTAGCTGAAGGTAGTTCTTAAGTACCTCAGTAAAACAGAACTTACTAGAAGTCTTTTAAGAAGTCAGGTCAGGATTTGTCACTTCTTTGAACTCAGTCAAATCACTCTTGTTGTTTCTCAGTTGTAAATGATAGTTTTTCATTTACTTCTGAGTCCTTCTTAGCACAGCAGTGAAACAGATTAAGGGATTTTTAAAAACAATGATCTATATAGATTTTTCCATTAGTTATCTACTAAATGTTTAAGATGACCATGTCCTTTTTTTTTTGTTTTTTTGTCTTTTATGGTGCTGGGTATCAAACCCAGGGCCTCAAGCATGCTAGGCAAGTGCTCTGTCCCTGAGCTACACCCCTAGGCCTGATCATATGCTTATTAATGCAAAGTTACAATATGCCTTAAGTTACTAGTTGCTGAAAATATATGAGTTTTTTTTTGTGTGTATGTGTGGTGCTGGGGATTGAACCCAGGGGCATTCTACCTCCAAGCTGCACCCCCAATCCTATTTTTTTTTTTTTTGAAACAGGGTCTTGAGAGCAGTGCTAAATTGCTGAGGCTGGCTTTGAACCTGCGATCCTCCTGTCTCAGCCTCCCAAATATTAGGGTTATAGGCATATGCCACCACACTTGGCTATGTTTTAAGTATTTTGACACTCTCTTGACAGTATTTAATTATTTTATGCTATTGGGGGAAATCCACTTAAAAGAACACCAAAAATCCAGAGCTTGTTGGATTACGTTTATCATAAAAGGGCAACTTGCAGTTTTAAAGTTCTGCTTTTAAATACTGTGTACTTCACAGTGGGAGTGCCTTTGGTTTCCTTGTGTTCTCAGTTGTTTGGACCAGGAATTCAGCCACATCACTGTGACCTCACCAACATGGATGGAGTGGTCACTGTGACGCCCAGAAGTGTGGATGCGGAGACCTATGTGGATGGTCAGCGCATCTCTGAGACCGCCATGCTGCAGAGTGGCGTGACAGTGCAGTTCGGGGCGTCGCATGTGTTTAAGTTTGTGGATCCCAGCCAGGACCATGCCCTTGCGAAGAGATCTGTGGATGGCGGCCTGATGGTCAAGGGCCCGCGACATAAACCTGGGTAAGTGTGACAGATCTGCCCTAAGGATTGTAGAGTGTTTTGTGTGTACCTGAAGTAATTAATGTAAATGACTTGGTCTTTTATTTTTTATTTGGTTCAGTTTTGAAAAAATCAAAGTGGGGTTTATGATTTTGGTTTTCATTCTTGTTAATTTGGGTTGGTTTTAGAGTGGAAAAAAGACAAAAAGATTCTGACTTCATCTTGATATGGGAAGTTCTGAATAAAATTATTTAGATCTAAACTTTTTTTTAAGTCAGCACACTAAAATAATCCCTGTTTCTTTGAGGAAAACAAAGATATTCTATGTAATTATCCTTTGTGACTGAGATGTTTAGTTTTTACTGAAGTGTTTTTTTCCTACTACTGATAATAAAACACACCAAGGTTTCTTGAGGAATATTTTAGCTCCACCTAGTGCTCTTCTGAGGATTTGCAATGTGGTCTATTACTGGGAAATTTTAGGGGGTATGACTTCCTTTCTGATCATTGTAATTTTGAAATCATAAACTGTTTAGCTATTTTATTATCTACTTTGCAGGTTGATAGGGTATTGATCTTGGAAAAGTAGCTGCAGTAGCTTTTCCCTCATGCTATTTAAAACACCTATAAAGTCCATCCAAGTGTAAGCATTCTGCCAAGGGGCGCAGATGGACACCTGTGTGGTGGAGTGCTTCTCTGTGTTGGTGGTGTGCCTTTCCCACTAGTTTTTTCCACGACATACCTTTGGCTACCCACCCAGAGCTTATACTTCGGGCCAAGCGTTACTATGTAGACATTGGTCCTTCTCCAGAGTAACACTTAGTAGATTATCACACGTCCTCATTTAGGCAGAGGGATATTTGTAAAGTTGATGGGCTATGTGAGGTCTTTTCCCAACCTCTCATCTTGAGCTACAAGTTCCAGCAAATAACCATACTTCTTAGATAAGAAAATCAGCTAGTGCCTTCACTTTCTCCTTCCTAGGAGAAGCCATTTTTTTCTAGCACTTTGTTTCATCTTTAAAATGAATGTGCATCTACATTCATCTTTCCATTTGGTGTCCTGGTTCTTAAGTATTACTTTCTTAAGGTTATGTTTTTCATTTGTCAGCCATTTGCCCACTTCAGAGGCTCTTTAGCATACTGTCAGGCTCAAATGCTCTCTGTTTGAACTGTCAGCTTTCCTTCAGCATCAGACATGTTGACAGGCGAGGCGTGCCTGTGTAGCCCTACCTCCTGATTACTCCTCCGCTCCTCAGGCCTGGCCAGAGAAACTGGCATGAAACGCTTTCTTCTGGTGCATTGCATATCGTTTTTCAGTAGTACCTAGAGCTATTGCCTCTTGTTTACAATTGCATTTTATTTCTGAATTTTAATCCATTTTTAATAATTTTATTGGCGCATTGTAATTATATAACATAGTGAGATTCAAAGTGATACATTTGTGTATGCACACATCCCTTGGTGTGAAAGTTTCCCACCATGCCCACCCCTTGCTTCTCCGTCATACATGTTAGGGAGATTGGGAGTGATACTTCATATATGAGCAGAGCAGCATTTGGTGTGTCTCCTTGCTCAAGCCTCGCTTTTCACTCTCCCTTCTTCCCCAACTCCTTGCCACTATTCTACTGGTCTCTCCTCTGATCTCAAGTCCTTTTGGTTCCTATTTTGTCTCTAGTTTCCACATATGAGAGAAAACATATGGCCCTTGACTTTTTGAGACTGGCTGATTTCACTTAGCATAATGTTCTCAAGTTCCATCCGTTTTCCTTCAAGTGACATGATTTTGTTCATCTTTGTGGTTTAATCTGTTTGCTGTCACTGCCTCTCTGCTCTGTATAAACGCAGTTGGGAGCAGTCCCTGTCCATGCCTGTTCAGTCCTTCGGTTCTACTTGGTATAGCAGTTTGGAGCAGTCCCTGTCCCATGCCTGTTCAGCCCTTTGGTTCTACGTGGTGTAGCTTTCTGTGTGTGAGACAGTCAAGCTTCCATTGTACTTCTGCAGAATAGTTCCTGCTTTGGAAGCCTGCAGGCTTTTTAAAATATATTTTTCTGGAAAAACTGGTGAAAACTGTTTAGTGGTTGTATAGACTATAAATTGGAAATAACTTTTTATAAACCTTAATTTCGTTCTAATGTCAAACTATCGCAAAATTTTTGAGTTAATAGCTGAGTGCTCTTGAATGCAGATGTCAGAGTCCGCCTTCAGGCCCTTGCTGGTGGCGACCAGCAGGTAACGAAGTTTGGTACTGAGGCTCAGTCTGGGGTTATTAAGGGCATCTATGACACACTGACTCATTATTTATGCCTCTAGTCTACATCCATCGAGCGCCCATGCCATCTGTTGTTACTGCGCTGAGATGAAGGAGATGGGATTTTACAGTCACAGGTCATGGTTTGTTAATGTCAAAGTTGTGTACAAAGTCACTTTGCACTTGTTCACGCATCCAGAATGCAGCATAGAAGGCCCCGCGTTAACAGCTTAAAGAGAGGTAGCTATGACGAAGAAATTAAAGGACTTTGCATGGTGTTAGAAACTGGTTATTGTAGGGTGTTAATTATAAATAGAATCAAGAAGGCTTTGGTTGTATTCATGTACTGTCCATAAGAGCAAGTTGGGGTGGCAGTGATAGGTGGTAATGGAGGGGAGCTGTTGCATTTCTTGTTTCCACTGTCAGAACAAAGAGCTGAACTGGGTCTCTCATCTAAATGGATGAGCCAGCAAAGCATTCCCATGTTTTTGTGAATATCCCGGTGATACATGAGTATTTAGTTAAGAAAAACTTGGTGATATATAAAGTTATGTGCAGAAAGTCCATGATTGTTTAGCCTTTAGTAAAAGCTTTTACTTTTTCAAAAGTTTCTGTTTAAAGCATTGTATTATTTTGCATTACAAGATAGTTTTTCTTCTTCTTTTTTTTTTTTTTTTGTACAGGGATTGAACCCAGGGGCATTCTATCTCCAAGCTATACCTTCAGCCCTTTTTTTATTCTTTATTTTGAAACAGGTTCTTGCTAGGTTGCTGAGGCTGGCCTTGAACCTGTGATCCTCCTGTCTCAGCCTCCCAAGTACTGAGATTACAAGCCTGCACCACCACGCCTGGCTGATTTGTTTTCTTAATGATGAGGTAGAAGAATTTGTACCTACTTTTCTAATTAAAAAAATTGTTTGAACCTCTATATCACTTCCTGTGTTCATTCTATAGAGTAAGCTTAAATAAAAGTTTCAAGTTCAGTGGTGCTTTGAAATTTGACCACGTATCATATATTACAACAAAAGAGAATTCATTCTTTTTTTATTATCTTGCATAGCAATCCAAGAAATTTAATCATTGGTTCATCCTTGTTGCTTCCAGGTGGTTTTCATGTTCTTTTTTCCCCTGCAGTTGAGACCAGTGGATTGAATTCCACCCTTTCTTTGTGCCAAAGAATATAGCTTTCTTTCACTCTTCAAAATGACATTTTGTTTTATGCTGAGTCAGTACTTCGAGATATTTAAAAGTTGTTTAAACTAGGACAGCTCTTGATTAGATTGACTGACATCAGAAGCTTCCCTTTTCTTTATTGCAGCCCTAGTAGTGATAGCCAAGTGCTCAAAAGAGCCTTTAGCTGGATTTCAGACAGGAGGCGGCTGCTCCTCTCTGTGTGGTCACCTTCACCGTGGCTGTGTCTGCAAGGAGGGCCCCGGGCCTTAGTCTTCCGGGCATCCCTTCATCTGTGTGCCATTTGCAGCATTGTGGACTTACATAATGCACTCTCCTGCTTCTTTCCTGTCCATTCAGTTTCTTGTTTAAAGTATAGTTTTTAAAAAATGTAGTCCTCAGAGTGTTCAGTATACACCAGTAAGGAAAATTCATACACTTAGTATAGTTTCCTTATTCTGTAAATTTATGTGCTTAAAATAAAGCAATTTCTTGGCGATGTTGAACATTGGGCTATTTAGCTAACTGTTCCTTCTGAATTATTAAGAAGAGACTCTACTCTTTCAATTAAAAGTTAATTCTGTGTCTCTTTTTATCCCAACAGGACTGTTCAGGAAACAACCTTTGATCTGGGAGGCGATGTTCACAGCGGGACAGCGTTGCCGACCAGCCGGGTAAGCGGCGATGTGCTGTGGCCCGGGCGTTTAGCACTGTGGGGCGTGTTCTGGTGAGATGCTCATGACGTTCTTTATAAGGCAGTCTTCATGGTGGCCCTTCTGTTACCTCATAGTGGTGTGTAGTAGAAAGTTAGCAGACTGCTCCTTTCTCTGTGGCCGGGATATCCTGCTTTCTTTTCCAAGTGGAGCATGCGTGTTTCCTAGGCTTCTCCTGTGTGTCACTAACCTCCTGGGTCAGGTTGCGCCTCAAGATAATGCACTCCTGCTCTTGTGGACGCTCAGGGTAAGTGCGAGAGCCTGCCTCAATCAGCCTTCTCAGACACTGCCCTCCCTGGTTACCCCGTAGTTCTTGTGAGTCAGTTCATTTCTTCCCTCATTTTGGTGATCTGTTGCTAGGTAACAAATCACTGGAAAACTTAGTGGGCTAGAACAACAGTTATTCATTTGTTCACAGTTGTGTGGCATCCCGTGAACTCACGGGGCGGTTGGTTTGCTGGTCTGCTGGTGGTCACTCGTGTAGCTGCATTCAGCTAGGAGGGTAGTCGGTGGCCAGGCTGTGCCAGGTCAACCCAGCCTGCCTCTGTGTCATCCCAGGCTCTCTTCGTGGGTCCTTTCACCCCGTGGAGGCAGCCAGAAGTCTTAGTTGTGTGGCGGCTCCCAAGAACCTCAAGCTTGCAGGCCTCTGCCGGGTCAGGCCCAGGGCTGGCGCAGCATCAGCTCCTCTGCCTTCCTCAGTTGAAGCAGGGCACAGGCTGGCCCAGGTTCAGGGGGAAGAGCACCCTGAGGTAGGACTCATTGGAGGCCACGATGGAGCACAGTCCAGGGCTTTTCTCGTTACCATCAAAGCTTTTCACATGATCTGCTGATTTTAGGAACCCTTACTGTATCCCTCCACTGCTGGTCCCAATTCCCTGCTGCTCACAGTGCAGGCACGACATCTATGGTGGCGGTCTCCGCTTCTAACTCCATATTCCTCACTCTGCTCCCTTTGGCTCCGCCCCTCTGCAGGGATTGCACTGTCCTCCCGATGGCCAAGTGCAGTCTTGCCCTCTGTGTCCTGCGTCTCTGGCAGTGTTCAACCATGCCACCACACTCATGTGCTTTCTTCTGGCTTCCAGGGTGCGGTTCTCCAGAGTCGCCCCTGCCTCCTGCTGGTTCCTCCTGGGTGGGATTCCAGCTTGCATGCCTGGCTTCTGAAGTGCGAGGGCTGCAGTGTCAGCAGAGGACCCCTTCTCTGTGCCTATGCACGTTCCCTCGGTGACCGTGCCCTGTTGCCTGAGTTGACACCATCTGATGTCCATTGTCCCTAATGTGTGCCCTTGCCCCTGGCCTCTCTAGACTTGGATCTCGAGACTTGCTTGACGTGTCCCCTTGGGTGTCTTACCTACTTCACATCTAACAGAGCTAAAACAAGACTAGATTTTCTTTCTCAAACTTACTTCTTCCCCTGATCCTCTCCATCCTGGTAGTGCTGTCACCTTCCACACAGCATTGCCCAGCACAAGTCTATCCCAGGTGGCCCTCGACTCCTGTCCTTCGCTCACTCCTCACGAGGACTGTCATGCTCTGCGTCTCTGCCTCTGAGGGGTCCATGTCTGTTTGCATTACTGGTTGAGGTGCAGTTCTCATTTGAAGGTGCCCTACAGCCCCCTGAGCAGCAGCCCTCTTGCGTTCTACCCACCCTGTGCTGACCTTGCATTTTATTTTATTTTTTGTGGTGCTGAGGATTAAACCCAGGGGTGTTTTTCCTCTGAGCTACACCCCCGGCTCTATTTTGTTTTTTCTTTGGGAACAGGGTCTTGCTAGGTTGGCTGAGAGCCTCGCTAAGTTGGCTTTGAACCTGTGATCCTCCTGTCTCAGCCTCCCAACTACTGGGATTACAGGCAGGTGCCACCACACCTGGCTTGACCTTGCATTTTAAAAATATGCATTTTAGCCGGGCGTGGTGGCGCAAGTTTGTAATCCCAGTACTTTGGGAGGCGGAGACCGGAGGATCCGGGTTCGCGGCCAGCCTCAGCTCTCTCTCTCTCTCTCTCCGTTTCTCTCTCTCTCTACTTAGTGAGGCCCTCCGCAACTTCGTGACACCCGGTTTCAAAATAAAGTATAAAAAATAGGGCCGGGGGCGTAGCGCGGAGATAGAACGCCCCTGTGTTCAATCCCCGGTACCGCAAAAAAATAAAAAAAAATAAAAAATATGCATTTTGTTCTGTTGGAGCTCTGCTTTTGAGCCCTGGTGGGCTGCCCAGCCAGAAGCCAACGGCCTCACCCTGGCTTCGCGGCTCCTCGCGACCTGATCTGCTTTCTCCTGGTGTGTTTCATTCAGCCCCGGCTCTGCTGCAGCTCGGGCCCCACTGGCTTTCTGCTCCTGCCTCTCCCATCTTGCGGCCCTTTTGCACTGCTGTGCTTGTTCTTTGTTTTCATGTGACTAGCCCCTTCTTGTCTGCTCCATCTTTTCTAAAGAGGTCATCCTTAATTGTCCAGCCACACCACTCTGTGGAGGTTCTTGTGTAGCCTGTATTAGCATGTGATCCTGTCCTGTTGCTGATGGACTGGACATAGGGATCGCGCTTCCACTGTCATTACTGTGCCCCTGGGGTTAGAAAAATGCCTGACACATAGCGGCAGCAGCAAGGGCCTTGTGCATGGGCGAGGAAGGCGAGCCGCACCGCTCCTCATGAAGATAAACAGGCAGACTCCGTGGTAAATAGGAGGAAAAACAAAATGGAAGATATCCATCCAGTATTTGTAGTTAACTCTTGTTAACTTTCGTTGTACCCTTTCCTAAGCTCTTTGTGTGTGTGTGTGTGTGTGTGTGTGTGTGTGTGTGTGTTCATTGATGCATTTCAACACATTTCTCTTCACACATACACCACTTTTTGTCCTGCTTCCTTCAGTTGTTATTTTGTGAGCATTTTATTGTGTTTTTAAGTCATTCAAAAGAAAACGATGTTTTGTAATATGCACATAAATATACCATAATTTGTCCATTGTCCTCTTAGCCATTCGTAACAACTTTTTGTAGTCTAAATACTGTTCCCATTGATTGACCAAGCAGTTTTATTTCTATGAATGCATCCTATAGAAGTAATTATTGTGTACGAATATATATATATATATGTAAATATATATATTTATAAGCCTAGTTGTCATAGCAATGTTCATACACTGATGAACATTTAAAACAGTGTAATAAAGCATTGGCTTAATGGACTCTCATGAATGGATAACAAAATGTTATATAGCAGATACAACTTTGTAATATAAAAATAAGTAATTTAAGATGTTCATGACATGACAAAGAATATTTTACAAAATGGGTTGTTTAATCCCATTTATGGAAAATATAAAAAACTGAAAAAACACACTAAATCTCTGGGTAGTAAGATAAGGATAATTTTTCTTAGCAGACATGTAATAACAAATCTTACATGAAATTTTTGCTACAAAGAATTTTGTTATGTATTAATTTTTAATGTGTTTTGGTGGTTTTTCATCTTTTTTGTCTGCCTTACAAATGATTAGGAATGAGTACTGTTTAGAAGTACCTAAAGATACTATACTGGGTGACTATATATGTGCTTTTTCATTGTATTAAGGGCAAAGAAATCCATTTCTGTACTTAATGTATTAGATATTGAGTCATGATGAAAATTTCTAAATCTCTTAAGATCAATAAATAAACAAAAGATTCCAGATTTTCATACAGAATATATCCTTTCAGCTCTTATTCTAACTGTAAAATAACTTTTGGGATTAAACTCGCTACTGTTTTTATACTTTTGAAGAATCATTGTGTATGGACCACTTTGCCTGCTAACTCCTACTCTCGGAACATGAGAGTGGCTGTGTATTTCACGTTACTCTTTGATGCCGTGTCTCTTGGGCATGCCTCTGTGGACTGGGTGTCCTGGCATTGCTGGGCTACGGTGTGGCCGTGCCCTCCCCTCCCGTGTCAGTGTCAGTGCTGCATCAGATATCCGCCTGCAGTGCTGCAGGTGCAGCCAGGTCTGTGTGGTGCTCTAACGCACTGTCTTCTCCTGGCACAGAGCACCACGAGACTGGACAGCGACAGGGTGTCCTCCAGCTCCGGCACGGCCGAACGCGGGATGGTGAAGCCAATGATCCGCGTGGATCAGCAGCAACAGGACTATCGAAGGCAAGACAGCAGGTAGGGCGTGTTCTGTGTTTAATTGTGGAAGGAGCAAAAGCGTTCCTTGAGGGACTCTGGGACAAAGATTATATAAGTTATAGAGGCTCCACTGACCTTTTTAGAATGTTCCCATTACTTGTAAGCGCATTTCCTTTCCTTCACTTATACCCCACAGTGCTACTGGGCTGACATGGGAGGCACTTGGAGTACGGCGTACGTCTTTCAGGTTGGCTTTTCTGTAACAGCATGTGGATAAAGGAGTTTTTATAGGATCTTAATATTTGATGGTTAGAGAAAACTAGTCATTTCACCCATTTCCAGAAGAAATTGTTGCATGTTTAAACATGCATAGAGCAGTAGGTGACTTGAAGCGGTTTGTCAGCATCTTAGAGCGCACTCTTGTCACCCCTCTTGCTCTGATGTGGTGTCTCCCTGTTGACTCAAGTGGAGGATGGACTTCTTTTTTCTTCTGGCTAGTTTTTTAGAGCAGAGATCTGCCTTTTATTTACTTTCTTAAGATTCTGAATGTGTCACCTTAGTAAATTGGATTTCTAAGTCCTGTGACTTCTAAACTGCTTAAATGTTAAATAGTAGAACCAGTCAGTGCCTTACGCATGCTATTAAATAGCAGGTGATGCGTTCGAATGCTGTCTGGCAACACACAGTGTCCTGCCCTGAGCACCTCTGCTCTTGAGCCCCAGGGGGACTCAGACAGAAATGGGCAAAAGCCGTGTGACTTATGTGACGGTCTTGGTGCTGAGGGTAGGACTGGGGCCTCACCCATGTTAGGCACGTGCTCTGACACTGAGCTCCAGGGTGGCCCTATATTATCATGGGGCTGGTTAGTTGTCGCTGCCCTTCCGAGTTTGAAGTAAGGAATGCAGTTAGTTGGCCTAGGCAGGTGACTTGCCCAGGGTTCACTGTCTACAGGGCCCACAGCCGCAGGCCACGGGGAGGCCATCGTCAGTTCCCCATCTTCCAGCAGAGGTCACTGTGTATCCCAAGATTGGAACTTCCTCCCTCAGTGAAGAAATGAGTAGATGAATCAGGGAATGCCAGGTTTTTATTTTTATTGTTAATTTTTGGCTGTTATGCAAGATTTTTGTTGGCTATGTCAATTTAATTAGATGTCCTAAAAAGCAGTTTGCTTTCTGTGTTTGTACTCATTTTTGGTAGCATAGAGTAACTTGTCCAGATTGGTAAATTGGTATTATGAAGAGTATTTCCATGTATTTGTAAAGGAAATGAGAGGTATGCATCAGAGTTCTTAGCTTGCAGATTTGAATGAGTGCATAAATTCAGATGGGGAAGGGGAAAGATTGCTTAGGGTATGTAAAATTAATAAATATGGTGAGTATAGTATGTTCATATAGTATCAGAATAGCCATATGATAGCTAATTATACATCAGAAATTAATTTTTATAAGAACGTATTTTAATTAAAAATTTCCAAGGCATGATTAGTTTGCTTTGCAAAGACTTAGAGGTTTTGTTTGAACGGTAAACATGTTATTTTGTTGATATTGAGACAAGATGAAAACTGATGGGCCTTTCTCCCCGTTCCTGACCATTCTCACTGTCTCTACTTACACAGCACGGGAACAAGCAGAACTGCATCAGTGAGGTTATAAAACTGGAATCAGTTTGATAAGTGTATTTAAAATACTAATTTTTAGCTGGATGTGGCAGTGTATGCATGTAATCCAGGACTTGCGAGGCTGAGACAGGAGGACTGCAGCTTTGAGGCCCACATGCAGTAACTTAGAGAGACCCCATTTGGGGGGTTAGCTCAGAGGTAGAATGCCCCTGGGTTCAATCCTCAGTACAGCAAAATCAAAAAGTACTAATTTTAGTTAAAGAAAAATATCTTTTTCAGTGATGGGAGTAACATTTTGTCATTGATGACTTCTTTTTTCTTTTTCCAATCACAGTTTAAACTTATTTTTATCAAATTTGTTAAAAATGAAACAAATAATTGTTAGAAGTTTATCCAGGTTCATTTTATGGGATATTAAATTGAAAATAACTGCCTAACTGTAATTTTAGGTATCTGTAAATATAGTGGTATAATAGAGATATTAAAATAATTGAGCATTAAATTATATTGTTTAAAAGAACATCTTTGTTTTTCTAAATGATTGCATTAAATCCAAATCATAAATTATAGACAGGAAAATAAACTTTGAAGAGCATAATTTGGCAAAAAGAATATTTTTACTTTTGCTTTCAATGATTATAACAGTTTGTGCTAACTCATATTCTTTTTTCTTTGCTCATTTGTGGTGCTTGGAGAAGATGAGAATGGAGGAAAGAGAACTATTTGCAGTTGAAAAATAATTATTTTGGTTAGCCCGGTCTGCAGACGTTAGACGTCGGTCCTAAGCTATTCCTCTTGGTTTCTGAGGAAAAGTCTGGGATCACGTGTCCTGCCTTGCTCAGTCTGTGGGCCAGCGAGGCCAGCTACTGATCTCTGCAGCTCAGTTGCCAGCCTTGCGAGGCTGTGACTGAAGGGTCGCTGCTGACAGCGACCAGCGCTGCGAGTCACTGTCATAGCCTGACAAGTCTGTGGGCTTTTCATCTCACCAAGACCTCAGTTTGCTTTACATCAGTATTTAACTTAATGGACATTTTCCTACCAGTGTAAGTCCTTTATAATCCCACCATTCAGTTTTCATTTAAGTTTGCAGGAAGGCAGGACACATGTTCCTTTTCTTTTGCTGTCAATTTTTTGTTTTGTTTTCCAGAAACAAAATACTTGAGAATTCTTCCTGATTGACTTTGTTAAAATATATTTAAAATTGTAAATATATTGACATGTTAAGGAAGATATCACTTGTCTGTATGTTTGGCTTTTGGTAAATATTATATATACAATATAGCTAGTGACAAACTAACTTAGAGTAATAATTTAATGGCTCTAACCACATGTCTAAAAGACAGGATGTTTAAACTGAGCATTATCCATTGTGAGAAGTGCAAATCTATTAAAGTGGGGAGAGCTGAACTGGATTTGTAGTTACGTATCTTACACATTTAGAAAGTCTGTGCTTAGCAGCGGCTTTCTGGTGTGTTTAAGCAGCGGCTTTCTGGTGTGTTTTGGCTGTTGTCACAGCACAAGATGGCTTTCATCCTGATGGCTGTGCACATGGCACTTGTATACCATCATAACTGGAGAGGGATTTTCGCCAAGCAGATTCACCCTCTGCCTTACTATTGGGTGGGGCCCACTGTTTGAAGAACCCTCTCACAGAAATAGAAATGTCCCTAACCTTTGAATTAATTTGATGCTGAAGACATGTAAATATTAGAACAATGCTAGTTCTTAGAAATGTTTCAAATGATAGTTTCTCTTTATATTTTTTGAGAGTTCCTTATTTGTGTAGTATTAGGCTAAATGGTGGAAAAGTTACCTAGAATTTTTGTGACTTTAAGAAAAAATGAGTAGACTGTCTTTTTTGCAGGAAAGGATAATACTGAATTGCTAAAAGAAGCCTTAGGGGTCATCTTGTTCAGCACTGTGTTAGTAAAAAGGGAGCTGGAAGTGATGTCCAACTCCGTGGAAATGCTTTCTTCTGTTTGTTTAGGACTCCGTTTCTGGCTCACTGTAGATTAGCCTTTCTTGGTGTGTCTCAGTAGTGTTACCTGAGCCATGGTTGCAGCAGGTGCAGGACAGCCTGATCCCTGTCCCAGACACAAAGTGCTCATCAATAATCCAGAATCATGCGTTAGATCTGCTCTCAGGATAGAAGTCTGTACTTCAAGGAACTAACCTTCTGTGGGGAGTCTGTCTGATAAGATCACTCCCAGTTCATTCATCTAAATGCTTGAATAGGTTACCTGTGAGGCAAGGGCTGCACTGTTTATTAGTTCACCTTTGAAAAACTCTGTGGGAGACTTCAAAAGTAGTTGCAAAAATCTGTATAGGTTGTCAGTGCGACTGTTAGCTCTGTGACCTTATTTTAAGCCATGTTAACTTTCTTCCTTTAGAACTCAGGATGCTGCTGGGCCTGAGCTGATCCTGCCTGCAAGCATTGAATTCAGGGAAAGTTGTGAGTCATTGCAGTTTCATTGCTAGTGAATTATTTCTTGTTCCAGTTTTCTCCATATGATTTTCATATATATTTTTTATTTTCTAAAATCTTTTTACAGCTGAAGATTCGTTCCTCTCTGCCATTATAAATTATACTAATAGCTCTACGGTGCATTTTAAGTTGTCCCCTACGTATGTGTTATACATGGCATGTCGGTATGTGCTGTCCAGCCAGCACAGACCTGACATCAGTCCTACAGAGCGCACGCACAAGGTCATTGCAGTCGTCAACAAGATGGTGAGCATGATGGAAGGGGTCATTCAGGTAAGCTCGGGCCAGGAAAGCCAGCGAGACCTGTGACTGCAGTTCTGTTAGGTCAGAGGGGGCTAGTTCTTTAGCGCCTTGATCTGCTTACATGTTTGACTCTGTCCTGAGATTTTTTCCTAAAATAATAGTTGTATAAAGAGTATAGAAAATAAATACTTTAAAAAATTGAAAGAGAATGAACGTTTTTTCTCTATTTCTTTCCTATAAACTTTAGAATAAATAAAGATACGGTGTGTATGTGATAATGATTGTGAGAAAGACCCTTAAAATTGCCATAGTAGTTGTGAGAAAGTGTTGGGACTGTTGTGGATTTTCTTAGAATTTTCCTTAAATGACTTATTGAAATGAAATTCACATAACGTAAAATCAACTTGTGTTTTTTGGTCTGAACAATTCAGTAGCATTTAGTGCATTAACAGTGTTGAGCAACCACCACCTCCAAGACATTCCCATCCCTCCAGAGTAGAATCCACCCTCCCTTCCCAATCCCTGCAGCCACCTCCGCAGGATTTTTCATGGCTAGAGAAAACCCTTGCTCCTTTCTAGAGAGTCTGCTGTGATGTCAGTAGTCATTGTCTGTTCTTTTGACAGCACATACATAGATAAGAAAGATAGCCACCATGATGAATTTCTCACTTAAGAAGAAATTCTTTCATTAACCTCTTTGGAAAGTTTTAGGAAATAGGGGTGTTCTCCTGATAGAGTAGTTTGGTTCTTTGAAGTATCGTCTTGATTTACAACTGAAGAAATTGTTATAGCAGTTTTTTATATTTGCAGATCACTTGAAGATTTAATCTTTAAAGTCCTTACAAGTAAATTTACAGACTTTTTAAAAGTTTTCTAACTTAGTTGTCAGTGCTCTTACTCAGGTATAAGACTCTACCAATATAATATTAAGTAATATGGTTAGATGGTTTGGTTTCTTTTCTCCTGGCAGGATCATTTGGGGGAACTAATCAGAATTGTTTTAGAAGCCATAATTTTTCAAAAATGTTTTCACATTTGAATGATTAGCATAATATGAGTTTGGTGGGGCTTTTATCCTTTTACTCAAGCTAGGAACTAGATAAAAAAGAGGTGGTCATTTTATTTAGATACCTTTTTGTTACTCCGGTATCATTTTATAAGCAAACATGAGTCTCCTTTTCAGTTGTCATTCAGAGCTGTTGTCTGTCTCCTGTCATGTTTGGATGTGTAAAGCCATCTCAGACTGTGAAACTCCTACCACATACTACCTCTGGTAGATTTGTCCTTGCTGGTGCCTACTAGTCAGGGCAGTCCCCACCATCAAGACAAGTTTTGTAAACCTCAGAGTCAGGTTTAATCTGCAATTGGAGAAATCTTAAAGTAATGGAAAAGAACTGTATCAGTGAATAATTTAAATCATATTTAAAAAACAAATAATTTATTCCCTTTAATATAGATATAAGCTTTTTCTGCATTTTAAATTTCTCAGCTTTTACTTTGTTTCTACTGGTCTCTCTTTGTCTCTTTCATTCTTATTAGTTAACTCAGGGAATGGACACTCATCTTCAAGTAGTAAGCACACAGTATCATTAAAAGATGTTTGGAAGTCCTTCCTTTGCATATCTTTTAAAGAGATCAGTATGTTCGTGTGTGTTTTATTGTGGCATCATCTTTATAGGTAAAATTAATTTACTGTGCCAGTGTTAAGAACATAACATCCTTTATGTCGTATACTTCCAAAGCTGTTCAGAATCAATCATAAGTAAAAATGTAATTTGGGAATAGCATAACTAAATGTCGTACCTTCATGTCGTACCTTCATATTAGTGTTTTGATTTTTTTTTAACTATCGTGATTGTTTACAAGTTTCTTTCTCTCGTTCTGCTTGATTTCCCCTCGTCTGTTTTTCTCCAGGAGGTAGACCAGGTTGATCAGGTAGGACATACTGCTGGGAGCTGGTCCTGGCTGTGTTGGCTTAGCTGAGTTTCTCATGCTGCTTCCATGTCAAGTACGGTCCTATAGCACCTGACTGAACAGTTCATAACACTCATTCAGCAGCTGAAACATGCAGTACTAAAAACCTTTTGACTGTGCAACTTTTACCAGCATTTCATAATTTCTGCTTAATGCACTTCAGTGTGGATATGAAATGACCAAAGTTCTGTTTCTTCTCTTTATCATTTATCCTTGGTTCCTATTCTTTGGACCTCTGAGGTTGCCTGGCCTGCACATGTGGTCGGGAGAGGACGCGATAGATCAGTACTTGATACTGAGTTGCATGGTGTCCAAGCCAGTGACTACAAGTATCAGGGTGACTGTGGGTTACCATGGATACATGTGTGTATACTGCACAGATTACCAGATAATGCACAATCTACAATTTGGTGTAATATTATTTAATATCTCCATTTTTCCATGGATTCTATAAACTGTAGCTAATTAGACCCATATGTCTATGTACATGAATCGTAAGAAACAGGTGCAGTGGTCCTTGCTTCCCATTGCTCTGTATGCACCCAAATTTCTTTGCAAGTATCTGGTATCTGTGGTAAATATCTGGGTGGAAATGGGAAGGTACTGGTCTATCTTCAACAGCTTTTCAGGAGCTTTCCTGGTTAACTTGAAAATCTTTGTCCTGCATTGCTTATGGAATTGTGTTCTGTCCACAGAAACAGAAGAACATTGCAGGGGCTCTTGCTTTCTGGATGGCCAATGCGTCTGAGCTGCTCAACTTCATCAAGCAGGACCGAGACCTGGGCCGGATCACGCTAGATGCCCAGGATGTCCTAGCACACTTGGTTCAGATGGCTTTTAAGTAAGCAACACGTTTTTGAAGATGACACTGTTCTGTAAAAAACCGAATCATATATTTTCTTGTTCAGTTTTCAAAACTAATGTTGAAATTTTTATTTACCTTAATTGAAGATGAGTATCAAGAAGCATAAGCATAAAGTGTCAGCTTAAGAATATTGAATTCAGTGAGCCATGTTTCAAGAATCCTGAGAGTAAAACTCTTTGTGTTTTAAATGTCAAGTGTTTCTAAGAAGTGCAGGGGGTTTCACATGTGATGACATGCCTGGCGGTGGCCATGTGTCGTGCTGAGATTACTGACGTTGTCCACATACTTTCAGATACTTGGTTCACTGTCTTCAGTCAGAACTTAATAATTACATGCCAGCCTTCCTGGATGATCCTGAAGAGAACAGCCTGCAAAGACCGAAAATAGGTCAGGATCTTCTTTGTTTCCTCTCTCCCCTCCCTCCTTTACATTTAACTTCACCTTCATGGTTAATATATATATAAGGGGGTATTTTTTAAATAGATGTCTTATTGAAGTGGGCAATCTTTAAAATAATAACATCTGACTCCCGTCTTACTTATGAATATGTTGTGCTGTTCATACTTTTTTAAAAAAGTCTTTTGAGAAAACTTCTATGTGAAATGTAGTTGGTCAGTAGACCTTGTCACTGTTTTCTGTTTAAAAGAGATTGCTATTTTAAAGTGATTCAGCAGCAGTTATTACCAGAACTGCCATTCTCTAAACTCGGTGTGACTCGGGAGGCTCTTGGGTGACATCTGGTCCCTTCTTTCCCCCGTGTCCTGCACAGATGACGTGCTGCACACGCTCACGGGAGCCATGTCCTTGCTGCGGCGCTGCAGAGTCAACGCTGCCCTGACCATCCAGCTTTTCTCCCAGCTGTTCCACTTCATCAACATGTGGCTGTTCAACAGACTGGTGACGGACCCCGATTCAGGGCTGTGTTCCCACTACTGGGGAGCCATTATCCGCCAGCAGTTGGGACACATTGAAGCCTGGGCGGAGAAGCAGGGGCTGGAACTGGCAGCTGACTGTCACTTGAGCAGGATTGTGCAGGTGTGTGGGGTGATCCCACCCCACCGTAATGTAGTGGATGGTGAATGTGTCAGACTGATGCATCCTCGTGGGGGGTTCCCATATACAAACGGAGATGCTGATGTGCTAGTACCTGCACTGGCCTCGCGAAGCACTGCAAGCGAGTGACTTCACGCGAGTTTCCTATCTCCTGGTCCTGGAGGCCGGAAGGTGAATCGGTATGGGGCAGGCTGCTTCCATCTGAGGTCCAAGAGGGCAGTCTGCTCCAGCTTCCTTTCTCCTCGGCCTCTGGTCCTCTGTGGTCCATGGACGTGCCTTCGTCTCCACACAGCATCCGTCTGTCCCAGTGTCCACTTTGTGTAAGGACACCAGTCCTACTGGACCTACTGACCTCATTTTAACTTGATTACCTCTGTAAAGACCACATTGAAATGAGGCTAGCCGGGCGTGGTGGCGCACGCTTGTAATCCCAGTACTTGGGAGGCTGAGCCAGAAGGATCACAGGTTCGCAGCCAGCCTCAGTTAGTTAGTGAGGTCCTACACAACTTAGTGAGACCCTGTTTCAAAATAAAGAATAAAAAATAGGACTGGGGATGTAGCTCGGAGGTAGAATGCCCCTGGGTTCAATCCCCAGTACTGCCAAAAAAAAAAAAAAAAGAAAAGAAATGAGGTCACTCTCTAAGGTACTGGGGGTTACACCTCCAACATAAAGATTTTGACGAATACAATTCAACCCGTAAGAGGTGGGTAACCAGTGGAATATAAATATCCTTAAAGGACCCTTTTTATTGAGATTAGTAAGGCATATTTTAGAAGGCTCCATACTGAAAGATAAGTTCCAGTTTAGAAATGCACAATAATTAACTCTTGAGAATATAAGTCAAATCATACCCTAATGTCTCAACTAGCTTGGAGAGATTTATATCAAAGACTAGTCTAGGTAGGGGTGTTTTGAAGGAAAGGAAATGAATTAGCCTCAGAATCTAAGACAACTTTATTATTTTAATATGTAACTTTGCTTTTTATTTCTTCATCTCTTTTAAAGAGATTTAGTATGGAGAGAGGGTGTCAGCTAGATGAAAAGTCATTCTAGTGAACCTAACAGATCCCAATAATCAGTAATCTAAATAATTATGTAAGTGTTTAAATTTTCAAAAGGAATTTTAAATGTAATGAACATTAATAATTAATCTAATTTATATGTGTTATAGTAAAATCTAGAAGACATCTAGAAGCCTTTATAAGACAATACTTTTAATTGAAGGTATATAATTAATAGAAGTGTGTTTCTTTATAAATATTCCGTGTTTCAAAATTAAATTAGCAAGTTATTAGCTTTACAAACATTATAGAAAAGATAGATTTGTGTGTGTGTGCTGAGGATTTGAACCCAGGGTCTTGTGCCTACTAAACATGTCCTCCGCTCTCAGCCCCAAAGGTTAATATTTTTGAAGTACTTTTAAATAATGATATTCCTTATCACTTATTCTTTTAAACAGGCAACCACTTTGCTTACCATGGATAAGTATGCACCTGATGACATTCCAAATATAAACAGCACCTGCTTTAAGTTAAATTCACTGCAACTGCAAGCCTTACTACAGAATTACCACTGTGCACCTGATGAGCCTTTTATTCCAACGGTAAGTGAATGTTACCACACTACCACACGATATGGGTGTGTTTGCAAAGAGAAACTTGAATTAAAAATAAAAAAACTTATCTAACAACTTCTTTCGTATGTTAAGTTGTCTTATAAGATCATTTTACTGTTTTATCTGAGGTAGAGTTCAGTGCCAGGAGCAGAAACTACACACACATTTTAAATAGAATGGGATTTGATTTGGGGAATTGCTTCTTGGGAAATCATTCAAAGGACAGAGAAGAGGAGGTTGGGAGGTTGTCCTGGACTGCTGAGTTCAAGCGTCACTGTGCTTGAGCGCCAGAAGGACAAAGCCACTGTCACAGCCACTGAGATCCATCAACAACCCGGATGAATATTATGACATAATTAGCACAAAAGAAGCCACATACAGAGTTTGTACAATATGCTCCTGTCTGTATGAATCTCAAGAACAGATACAATTAGTGTGTAGTGTTAGAAGCCTGGAGCCAGTCCCTGTGGGGCAGGAGATAGGTGGCTTCTAGGGCCGGGTTTACATTTTTGGAATAGAAGTGGTGATTGTATATTCCTTTTACTGAGCTGTACAATTTGGATTGTGAACTTTCCTATGTGTATATGTACGTCAGTAATGTGTTTTTAAACAGTAATCACCAATAAACCTGTAATTCACAAACACCCTCTGCCTGCTGATGTACTTCCAAAGTGGAAAAAATACGACGTGGACATTTTATCCTGTATTTTAAATATTTAATATTATTTAAGCTTTTCGCAATGTTATTAGACATTTGGCAAAAATACAATTATTAACGACTGAATGATAAAAATGTTAAAGAATTGGGCAAAGAAATTACTACTGAGGAAAAGGGAAAAGCATTTTCTTAATGATTAATCTGTTTCATTTTTGTAAAGCTATAAGTAATTGGGAATAAACAAGTAATACCTTGCTTCATATTTAAAATGTGTGTACCTTGCACACGTGTTGTTCTTTCCAAAGCCAGTTTTGTGCGTCTTGATCAGCCTGCTGTCTCCTGTATCTGTTTAAGTCTGTGAGACCCGTGTGCTACAGTGAGCAACAGCTTCTGAATGTTGTTGATCACATGCTCTAGTCATCAAGCATCTGTTGTGACTTACCATTTGTTTCCCACCAGGATCTTATAGAAAATGTGGTGGCCGTTGCTGAAAACACGGCTGATGAACTAGCCCGCAGTGACGGGAGGGACGTGCAGCTAGAGGAGGATCCTGACCTGCAGCTGCCTTTTCTTTTGCCAGAAGATGGCTATTCCTGCGATGTCGTCAGAAACATTCCAAATGGTTTACAAGAATTTTTAGACCCTCTGTGCCAAAGAGGTACGTGATGCATATGGGGCCTGAGTCAGAGCTGTGGTCTGAGTGGGAGCGAGCCTTTCTTTTGTTGTCTTCCTGAATGGCAGTCCACTCTTGTTGGGGTGCACCGGGGCTTCTGAGAAGTCTGTGTCCCTTGAATCAGGAAACATTCCACACTGACGTAGGGCCAGACGTGTCCAGACACAAGCCTGTGTGGGTGTGGTGTGGCCTTGCAGTAATAAGCACCTGCTCTGCCCACCCGCTGTCAGGATGGCACCTTCTGCAGGGCCACTAACAAGGGACCCTTACCTGCTCCTCTGAAGGGTTGATTCTCCCCCCGATAACCCAGCTGTGACCTTTGTCAGTGAAGAACAGCACCCGCTGCCTGCGTCCGATCCTGGCCCCTGTAAGATGGGCTGAGGCTGCTGTGAGGATTGGGTGGGTGGCCCATGGGGCGAGAGTTCCGTGAGTGCTGAGTACCTTGCTACTGCTGCTGGGGCCTCCATGCCAGGCGGAAGCATGCCAGCCTCCGGCGCACCTGCGCCCCATACACTGCTTTTTTACACACGGACAGGCTCAGAGGTCTTTGGAGTTAGAGTGCACCCCAGACACTTCCACACAGCCACATGATCTTCACTGCATTGTCTTGCTGGTGTGTGTTGATTGAAAACACCACTGTTCTTCCTAAAGAAAGAGCTACTGAATTACACCACAATATGTTTTTATATCTTCGAAGGTATCTCAAAGTTTTTGGTATTTTGAAAAAACTCGTGTTAGGCTGCTGCTTCTCATGAAATGTTGTTGTTTACACCCCAATGAGTGTCTTAGCCCTCCAGCATACTGCTTAGGGGAGCAGAGGCCGGGGCACGGAGGCGGAGATAAAGGCCTTGAGCTCGTGGAGGAGGAAGGGGGACAGGTGTGGGCAGGAGAACCCTCAGTCCTGGTACAGCGCACACCTGTATAAAGAACAGAGGGTGAAGAATTAAAGACATAGATGTCATAAAACACCCCACTCTCTGTAAGTCCTTTAAAGGCATCTTGTGCTAGGCTGAACGGACTATAATTACCTAACAATGAAATCATGAAGCAATGCCGAGAGCATGATGGGGAGGAAAGGTGGGCTGGCTGCAGTACAGGGCGAGAGCACCTGGCCTGGCACCTGGCGGGCGCTTGTTTATGCTCAGGCACGCAGGAGGCCTGTGGAGGCGTGGCCCGTGCCACATGGTGGTGGGCCCAGGGGCAGCCTGCACTCAAATAGGCATCTCCGTAGAGATGCCCACCACATCGAAGCAAACTAGAAACCACGAGCAGCTGTACTCCCCAGATACTCCCTGTTCTGGGGCCGGTCTCCTCGCCCAGTTCTTTTCTGCGCGGTCCTCCCTACTGCACCTGCTCTGTTTCCTGTTGGGAACTCTTCTCCTGTTGCCTGTAGTCACTTCTGAGCATGAAGTCCTCTCCCTCCACTCGTGTCTCCCTGCCTCGGCGTGCGCCTGCTGTCCGGGAGTGCTGGGCCGTGTCCTGCACCTGCGGCACCTTTGGCAGCACTTAGCTCCGCTGAGGAGCTCTCCCACGGTCAGGCTTCCCTTAGTGTGCCTTCCTGGAGAGTGCTTCTTAGTGTGACTGTTTTGCTCTATGTTCACACTGCACTTGTGAGGACTGCGCTTGCGGAGCGTTGGCCGAACGCACACCTGGGCACAGAGCTGGCGCTTGGGTTGCTGATTCCCAGTGAGGGTGAGCTGGAGCGCGTGGGCTAGTGGGCCTCATGGCTGTCACCTGCGCCCCCGTGGTCCTGCTGCAGGCTGAGTGCTTAATGAATACCTAGTCAGGGAGGGAGCAGGGAGACTAATTTACAAGTGTATATAATTTGTAATGTGCGAGCAACTTCATGTTTTGTCACATGTGCCGCAGAGTAGATATCTGCCAACGTGATATGAATAGTGAGGTCTTCACTGGAAGCTTTCTTCCTGACTTCCCCTTAGGCTCTCTTGAATGAGGAACTCCAGGACATGTGATATTTCATCATGATCTCAGCATCACTACGTGACCTCATATGCGCTAGGTGATTATAAGCCATATAGCCGAGTGCACAGATGTCTTTAAAAGGCTCACAGAGTTGGGTGTGCGATGACATCAGTATCTTTGATCCTTCACACCCTGTCCTTTGTAAGCTGACTGAAGAACTGCTGTGTGTCTCCCTTCCTTTTGTTCTACACAGTACCGTTCTGTGAGAGAAGACTATAAAACGAGCCTGGGCTGGAGCCCGGGCCGACCTGCTTTCCTGAAGCTGTAACAAAGCCGTCTTCATTGGCAGTGTGGTCCAAGACTTGCTGCCAGAAACCTGACGTTTGAAAGAATAAGAACATGATTTATTATTGTTGAAATTTCAAAATTTTGATAATTTCTGATTCCCTAAAATGTGGGAAGGAAAAGCAGGTTATAGTTATATTTCAGTGAAATTGTATTGAAGCAGTTATTTTTTATTTTCCAAAAGGGGAGGGCGTTAAAACTACCTTATATCCATACTTTACTGAATATGTTTTTGGTACCTCCATTTCCCTTTCCCACAAATAACTTTGTCGTAAATGTCCAAAAATCACAGTTGAGTGACCCCACTGTTGAAACACTGGGGTGGATGAGGCTGAGCCCTGCAGCCAGCACCCAGTGGGTTCCTGTGAGTGCCAGCTGCCGACAACAAGGGACCTCAGCAGCTCTGCAGGAAGCCTCAGCCGCGCAGGCCTATGTGATGCAACTTCTAAAATTGATTTGTAAGATGTTTAAGTGAGTTTGAGCTTTTAAGAAAATTTGGACCAAGAGTAGTAAGAAGGGGGCTGCCTGACCCCAGAATCACTGTACAAGTCGATGTCTTGAATATAAGCCTTTTACCCCAGGGTCTGATGTGGTAGGCAGATATCCCACGTCTGTCATTCTCTGGTTGCCTTTCTCTTTCCTTTCCTTTGCTAAATAGATATTCTGAAGGCCATTGAGGGTCTCTTAGTCCAGTGGAGTAAATAATCTGCAAGGAAGTAGTTACAGGGTAATTCAGTAATTTTGGATAGAAGTAAGAAAAGGAGTTCTTTGGGGATATAGGGGAAGAGAGACACAATTCTACTTTTCTCTTTGGTGCTGAAATCCTATTGGATTTTAAATGTCTGATAATTCAATTTTTTGAGAGAATGAAAGTAGCAAGAAAATTATGATCATTAGGGACTAAGCAGTCGGTAATCTGCCCGGCTTCCCCTGTTGAAGGTCATGTTTCTGGAGCCGTGTGCTTTTGCTGCTTTTAATTTGCTTGTTTCCTCCCTAGGATTCTGCAGGTTAATTCCTCATGCACGTTCACCAGGTACTTGGACCATATATTTTGAAGGTGCGGATTATGAAAGTCACCTGATGCGTGAGAACACAGAACTGGCAAGTATTTTGAGAATGTTAGACAGACTGTAATATGAAGTATATTCTTAGTGTCTTGAAAGTGTAATATAGATTGTTCCTTCCTTACACTGAACATTGTAATAGGGAAAATTTAAAGCCACTTTAAATAGCAAATTATCTTTTTTTTTGTGTGTGTGTGTGTGTGGTACTGGGGATTGCACTCGGGTGTTCTACCTCTGAGCTACACACCCAGCCCTGTTTTTTATTTCAAAACAGGGTCTCACTAAGTTGCTGAGGGCCTTGCTAAATTGCTGAGGTTGTCATGGAACAAACCTGTGATCCTCCTGACTGAGCCTCCCAAGTACTAGGATTATAGGCATGCGCCACCAGGCTTGGCTTGATTCAAACATCTTTAAACCATGTTTATATAGATACATATGAATTTTCCCCTGGGCCATGTCTATACAGTTTTGTCTGTAAACAAAGGGTACTTTTAAAAATAAAGAATATTTACGCTCACAATTATGCCAGCCTTGATATCAATACATATTTTTAAAACAGAAGCTTAAAACATTTTATTAAAAATTCTCTTCCTTGGTAAAGGTATTCTTTTCTAGTCAACTCTACCTTGTCTTAAATGTATATCAAGTCATTAACTAATATTTTGTATCTTTTGAAATAGTAAAGAGCTTCATACATCTTAAGGAAAATTGTACAGTATACAGTTTTAAACAACACCAGCAACAAAAAGGATGCTCTTTTGTATATTAATGCAAAGTAGCTAATTTATTTTGGCTTCCTAGCATACTTTAGATTGAGCATGTGCCAGCCATCTCCAAAAACTGATGGCTGCTCTGTTACCCCAATATGTGCTCATCCTTAACTACTGATAAAGCGGCGGTACCGCCCATACTCTTTATTGACCTTATAGTAGCAACTGCTAAGTACCAGATGTTACAGCAAAACAAGTACCTTCCCAGATGGAATCACCGATTCGCCATCTTTCTAATGTATTTTCAGATTCCTCAGAAGATTTCAGGTCTTGACTAAAAAAAAGAAATCTGGTGTTATCTAATTATATTTCCCTCAAAATGTCTTCCCCCAGGTTTTGGTTATTTTCCTTTTGGTTAAGCAGTCCTGCGTACTGTCACCACTTCTTGGCAGTGTGCCTTCACACTGGTGTATTTTCTCATTAAATTCTCCCTTAGTGTCTTGTGTACTGTTGACTTTGTTCAGTATGAGGGATGGCATGTCTGTAACGTGTAACCGTGAGGGATAATTCCTCTTTCTTACTCTTTTATGAATGTCTTCAAGTCCTGGCCTGCCTCCATGGGCCGCAACTCAGTCCCTGCAGATGACTGTCCAACGAAGGGGACTGGACTTGACCGAGTGGTTTTGATACTGCTGCGTGAATCCTGCTGCTACTGTATTTTTGCCATTGAAAATAAAATGACTATTGCATTTTCCCAAAAGACAAAAGATTAGGTCATCTTTGTTATAGCTGTTTTTTGCTCTCTTCCCTAGAGACAGTGTAAAATAAGTTTTTGTTTTGTTTTGTTTTGTTTTTGCGGTACCGGGGATTGAACGCAGGGGCGTTCTACCTCCGCGCTACGCCCCGGCCCTATTTTTTATACTTTATTTTGAAACCGAGTCTCACGAAGTTGCGGAGGGCCTCACTAAGGAGAGAGAGACAGAGAGAGAGAGAGAGAGAGAGAGAGAGACACAGGGAGAGAGAGAGCAAGAGAGCTGAGGCTGGCCGCGAACCCGGATCCTCCGGTCTCCGCCTCCCAAAGTACTGGGATTACAAGCGTGCGCCACCACGCCCGGCTTAAAATAAGTTTAAATTTATAATTTGGAAGAAACAAAACCAAAAAAGAACCTGGTGATTTATTTTGAAAGGTAGTAAGGTAAAAATGAAGTTTAGTCTTTATGATGGGGTTTTCTAACCCTTCTACTCATGGAAGTTTTTGTTTTATAAAGTATGCTCTTACAATGACATTAAATAGCATTTGTGACTAGATTCATCTTCCAGACCAAGTCGAGGGTACCACTAGTGTTTCCGGTTGATGAATGTGGAGTACCGAGCCGCGGACTTTTTACTCTTCCCTTCTCTGTTTGTAACACAGCGATAGCTTTCCAACCATGCGGCAGGACTTCATTGCAGTTGCAAGATAAGCCTTTCTTTTCACCCTCCAGGCCCAGCCTCTGAGGAAAGAGCCTGAAATAATCACTGTGACCCTGAAGAAGCAGAATGGGATGGGCCTCAGCATCGTGGCCGCAAAGGTAGGCCAGATGAGCGGGTGCTCCCTGCCGCCGCCCGCCCGCCCACCTTCTGCTCCGCTCCTGGGGAGAGGCGCGTGTGGCTTGAAGGGGGCCACTGTGCCGCGGCTGTTCCTGAGATACGCTCCTCCCGTTCTGAGAATGCGGCTGGCTGGCTGGTGCCTTCAGACCAGCAGATGGTCTCAGAGGAGGTGCTCATAAGCCTCTTCTGCTGTGTGGGTGCCGAAGTACGTTTGCTTACGCTGAACTGTGGTGGAATCATAAATATTTTCAGTGGAACAAACATGATTTTTTTCAGCTCATAATTCAGTACTTAATATTTTGATCTATGCTCATATTTTGCTTAAAATAACATTTTAGCAATAAAACTATTACTTATATAGTGAATGTATGGAAAGCTCGCAGAATCCTTACAGCACTGTGATAGAAATGCCCTCGGAACCCCATGCTGGTAGTGTATTCTGAGAAAGTTTTTAAGTCATAATAGTAAAAAATTTGGATGTGAAGTTCGTGTTTTCTATACCAGAATTATAATATCTTGAGCACTAATTGGAAATCCTGACATTCCTGTGGCCCGGGGTTCCCATTGCCCATTACCCTGCAGCCCCTGCCCCTCATTTTACGGGGTCCATTTGGCCCGAGGGCACCGAGGCAGTCCCCAGGGCCAGCACTGCACCAAGCATGTGCAAAGCAAGAGGAGCAGCCGAGGCTGTGGCTCCCGACGGGAGCAGCAGTGAGGGGCAGGGCCTCCTGGCGGGTCTGGGTGCGCTCGTCGCTCTCTGTAGTCCCTGCCGCTGGTACTCCTTCTCAAGATAAGGCTCGCGTGGCCTCCTGCCTGAGGTCTCCCTGGAGCTCCCCTTCTCGTTGCTGCCCCCGTCGGGGAGCCACTCCGTGCTTTTCTTTAAGCACTTTGCCTGGCTGGAATTAGATCACTGGGTGTTTGTTCCCCGTCCCTCTGTTGGCTGACTCTGCGTGGCGGTTTCTCTCCAGTATCCCCACTCCCCAGTAGTCCCTGGCATATAGTAGGCAAAAATACTTACCAAAAAAGTGAAAAAATAAGTTTTCTTTAATTTTTAAAATGAATATTTGGTTTGCCATCATGGATTTTTAATCCTGGAAGATAATTTATTAAATATAGTAAGTTACCACCTATATTAGAATAGCAGAGTTAGCTGTGAGAAAACTTTGTTATCCCTAGACTTATTCATACCAAGATCTGGTATGACCACCATGAAACTTTACATTTGAGCATTTTAGGGAAGAGAGATAAGGAGGTCAGTGGCCCCCAGAGTAATCGTGGGTGAATGTGGAAGGGTGGGCTTCAGCTAGACCTTGGAGGACGAGCCACTGGACAGAGGTGAGCGAGGTCTGCTGTGGGTGGGAGCCATGACACCAGCAGGAGGAGCAGGTGGGTTTGGTTCCCGCATGTCCAGATAGCCAGAGACCTGAGCGAGGGGGTGGCAGCAAGGGCAGCACGTGGCCGGCTTCGAAGCGCTGGGTTGGCAGTTGGAGGAGCCTGCACTGTGTCTCATGCACACCTCAGAGGAATGGAGGAGGAAGGGGTCACACGGACCCTTTGCCGGGCGTTGCACGCACGATGGGGTAGCAGGACCAGGACGGCGGTTCGGGACTCTGCTGGAGGAGCCTGCACTGTGTCTCTTGCACACCTCAGAGGAATGGAGGAGGAAGGGGCCACACGGACCCTTTGCCGGGCGTTGCACGCACGATGGAGTAGCAGGACCAGGACGGCGGTTCAGGACTCTGCTGGAGGAGCCTTGTGTTGGGCACAGTAGGCTAACGCTGAGCCTGAGTCACATGAGTCACCCGTGAGGGCAGAGAGTAGATGGCAGCTTGGAGTCATCGCAGTCGGCGTGCTTGTGCTCGCTGCTGTACTTCCAGACTGTTGTAATTTATTTGATCCACAAGTCAAAACATGGGAGAAGTGGAAAGGGAAGTGTCAGCCATAGAACTGTTTTTCCTCTTTGCTTACTAGCTGAATCAGTGCCCATTTTCGAGGGAAAAAATACTGAAATCGATAATTACTCCACACACTCAGAGACTTAGCTTCTGAGCTGGGGGTATAGCTCAGTGGCACAGTGCTTCCCTAGCAAAGGTGAGGCCCTGGGTTCAATCCCCTTCATCACAAAGGAAAACAAAACAAAGCACCAAAAAAACCCAAGAAACTGATGAACTCCTCTGTTTCCAGTTAGTTATATAATCTTATTTCAAATGCCCATCTTGCTGGAAATTGGAGAGGTTCTGGGGGTGAGCTACCATTATCAGAGTCTCCGCCATTTCCAATCTAATAAAACCTCTCATTCCAAAATGACCTGTTTTCTGTAGGTTGAAGTCTGATATAGGTAGCATTCAGCTTCCCAGGGTTTCTGGTCTGGGGTCCTGACACAGAGGAGCCAGCTTGGGGCTCAGACTCCAGCGAGCACTCCTCTCCCTCCCCTCGTCCTCTGCTTGTTTGTCTGAACGCTGACCTCTGTCCTTGTCAGGCTGTCAGGTGTCAGGTGGACAGTTAGGACCAGGAGCCAAGCCAGAAGTCACAGTGGTGCCTTTGTTCTCTTACTCGGAGGTGCAGGCAAAAAGCAAGACAGCAGCACCACCCGTGTTGTATTTCCCCAGGAAGCCTCGGGCTGGGAGTCAGCTGGGGAAACCTGTCGCTGGTAGGAGCCCCAGAGGAAGGCTCTGCCTGCTATGGGCCTGGGACGGAGGGAAAACTGAAAGGCGGGAGAGCCGGACTCTGGGCCAGGATGCAGACCTGTGGTGGAGTCCTGCCCGTGCACAGCGTCTGGAGTCCCTCACTCTTGCTCCCTCTTGTGTCCCAGCCTCCACCAATCCTCTCCACGAGTCCTCTCCCGTGGGGTCGGGAGCCTGAGCTGCTGCGTGGCCTCTCAGCCTCTCCTCATATTCAAGAAGCCTCTTGAGAGCCGGGCGTGGTGGTGCACCCTTGTAATCCCAGTACTTGGGAGGCTGAGATGGGAGGATCGCAGGTTCAGAGTCAGCCTCAGCAATTTAGTGAGGCTGTCAGCAATTTAGTGAGGCCCTGTTTCCAAATAATAAAATAAAAAGGGCTGGGGATGTAGCTCGGAGGTAGAATGCCCCCGGGTTCAATCCCCAGTACCACACACACACACAAAAAAAGCCTTTGAGGAAAACAGCCTTCTCCCTCCGTCCATCTTCACCAGAAAGCATTTTGTCACAAAGATTAAATGTCCCTGTAATCCTTGCCATTACAGAAAAATTTCTCTCTCTCTCTCTCTCTCTCTCTCTCTCTCTCTCTGGTACTGGGGATTGAACTCGAAGGCATTCTACCCCTGAGCTACACTCCAGCCTGATTTTATTTTTTATTTTGGAATGGGGCCTCACTAAATTGCCGAGGCTGTCCTTGAACCTGGGTCCTCCTGTCAGCCTCCCAAGCACTGGGAGTAGAGGTGTGTACCACCATGCCTAACTAGTCTTTCCTTTCTCTTTTGTGACAAGAGGGAAATGTAGGTATCAGCTCAGCATGGTTATGGCGCCATTCCTCACCCGTGAGGATTTCCATGAGCCTGACATGACCGAGGAGTCTGCAGGGGTTGGCTTGAGAGTAAAGACCAGGTTCTCTGTTACTTTTACTAGTATTAGAATAAATTTAATAAGAAAGCAGTGGCTAACTGTTAGAATGCTATTTATTGCAGAAGAGGATACTAAATGCCTATTTGTGAAAAGTAGAGTGTAAGTCTTCACTTTGTAATCTTGAAATCTAGGGTTTTTTTCCTCGTTTCCTTTACTAAGAAAGATATTTTAAAAGATTTGTAGAAAAGAGGGGAATGACATTAATGGTGCTGCAATACCAGGTTCATGAATTGGGGCTTCGTGGCGCTTAGGAACCAGACAGGGTTAGATAGATTCAAGTCCAAAGAAGAACTTTCCACCAATTGACTGTGGCACTGTCACCAGCGCTGCCACCCGACTCCTTCGTGCAGCCCACGCCCTCCCTGCCGTTGCTCCCACAGTGGCCCTGTCTCCACAGGCTCCTGGGAGGACTCAGAACGGGGCACTGAGAAGCTGAGAGCATTTCCCTCCCGCGCCCCGCTCTGCACCAGAGCTGGGGAGGGATCGGAGGAGGGCAGAAGTTGCCCAGGCCCCTCCTCTCTCGTAAGTTGAGGATGAGGGTGGGGTCCTCCCCAACATGGAGGTGGTTTTCACTTCGTTGTTCGTTTTGGTCCTTTAAGATATTTCCCACAGTGAATAGTGTGTATAAATTTAAGTTGGAAGAAAAGTAATAGTCAAAGCTTCTGAGAAAGAGTCCAGCGTTAGTCCATTAACCACTTTAATTCATCAGCTTATAAAACAGAGTTAATGAGATTAAGTATGGTTTTGACCTTCCTGAAAGTTACTTTTTCCCAGTAAACGTTTTCTGCCAAGAGCATCTGTAGTCCCAGGCAGCTGCTCCATCAGTACATACCTCGTGATCATGTGAGGGGCGAGGGGAAAGGCATGGGTGAGGAATGGCACTGTAGGTCATTGTGCAAGGATGTCTGCACATGTCTGAACTTTGCCGTAGACTGCTCAGCGAAGGGGAAGCTGAGGAAATGGATTTTGAGCTGACACCTGAAGAGTAAGTAAAGGCCGCCAGGTTAGAGAAGACAGGTGGAGAATTTGAGAAATAGGGTCGTGTGCAGCCCGAGCCCTGCACCGTCGGAGTGCAGGCAGTGAGGATCAGAGGCGAGCGTGCCCTGTCCTGTAGCCGTCGCTGCTTCTGCAGGGCCGGGCTATGCCTGTACCCATTTGCAGGCCACTGGGGTCTGCTGCACTGTGTCGTTGTGCTGTTCTGAAGGACTGAGCGTGACTGTTCCTAGGAGACTTTATTTACAAGAACAGGTGCTCTGTTACTGGCTGACCCCTGCCTGAGGTAGGATCTCGTGAAGGTGGGTCTTGATGGGGCTGCAGATTTTATTACAGGCGAAGCAGGAACCTTTGAAGAGATTTAAATGAAGGCGTAATATGCTCAGAATGCTGTATTTTTATTTTTTAATATACTTTTATTGGTGCATTATAGTTTCACATCATAATGTAAATCATGTTGATAGTGACATACAGCACACAGCACTTGGAGGGCTTTCTCCTGGCTCCCTCCTTATCCCCCCTTCCCCATGCAGGGTACTGAGATTGACATTGGTATCCTCACATATGTACACAAAGCTGAGGGTAGTCATTCCTCCACTGATCCTCTCTCTTCCTCCTTCCCTTCCCCTAGACCACCTCCCTGGCTCCACTGGAGTTTCTCCTCCATTATCTGGAGTCCCTCTTGTATTCCAATTTCTCCCTAGCTTCCACATATGAGAGAAAACATGACCTTTCACTTTCTGTGACTAGCTAGTCTCACTTAACATAATGTTCTCCATGTCCATCCATTTTCCTGCAAATGACATAATTTTGTTCTTTGTTGCTGAGCAGAATTCCATTGTGTGGATATCCTATAATTTCATAATCCATTCATTTGTTGATGGACACCTAGTTTGGTTCCATAATTTGGCTATTGTGAATTGTGCTGCTATGAACATGGATATGCATATATTACTATAGTTCTCTGGTTTCAGCCACTTTGGAAAGATACTCAGGAGTGGTATAGCTGGATCATATGGTGGATCCATTCCCAGTTTTCTGAGGAATTTCCACACTTATCTCCATAGAGGCTGAATTAATTTGCAGTCTCACCAACAGTGTAGAAGAGTTCCAGTTTCCCCATATTCTCGCAGAGTGCTGTTTGAAAGTTGGTTCTTAATGCTGTGTGGAGTATGCATCGTAGACTGTTAGCCCTCGTTTCCCACGTGAGAGGTCCTGGCAGCTGGGGTGCAGAAGGCGGCCTGCGGCAGGTGTGCGTGTGTACTGAGGCCTGAGTGGCTGCAGGACAGACCCCTGTGAGGGCAGACGTTTGCTCTTGACCTCTGTTGGATGGCTGGCCATTTCTGGGTCATAGTGTTGAGTGACAGTGTTCGGATGGATTAGTCAATTTGGTGAAGCGCGTGGTCTGTCCTGAGCCGCCAGGTACATGGAGGTGTCACTGAGGTAGGGCTGCTGAGTCAGGGATTGGTGGGGAGATTGAGAGCTAAGTTTTGAGCATGTTACATTTGAGAATGTGGGAGCCTGATATGCAGACACATCATGTAGCAGAGGGTTGGAAAGAGGAGCTCAGAAGGTTAGAGCCAGAGACAAAATTGGTTGGAGTTGGCATGTGGATACTCTAAAGAAAATAACTGGAAGAAAATGGTCTGTTAACTGGATAGTGTACCATTTTCAGAAGTGGAAAATAGTATATTGGTGTCTGTTCCTGAAATGAAACAGATGAATAGCAGCTCACTGTGTATTCGATTACTTAATGCCACCTGTTTTCCTATAGCTTATTTGTATATCTGTGGTACTCAAAAGGAAGGCCTGACAAAAGAAAGCGGGCGCCGGCTCAGACACGCACACTGCCAGGGTGACAGGGTGTGGGGGAGTGGCACGTGGGTCTGCGTAGACCAGTTGACTGGTTTTTGAGACTGCAAGGTGTACTGTAAGTGCAGGGAGATCCGTCTCTGTGGGGCTTCTTGTGTAGCAGGAGTCAGAGCTGTTGGCCGCTCCGTGCAGCGAGCATCACACAGGTTTCCCTTGCTGCCGGGCGTGCTGGGACACTCAGACCTGCCTCTAAGTTGCTCCGCCTGTGGAGGCCTCTTTCCTTCCTTCAGGACAGTGGCAGTGGTGTCGTCCCCTCACATATGGAGTAAGAAGCCGTGGGAAGCACTTGAGCCTCGGCCCGGGTCACACGCAGCAGCAGCATTTGCTGTTCGTGCTCTGGTGGGTCTTGGGGCCAGTCAGCCAGCCGGCCCTGTATTTTTTCCCGCGGGAGGGCCTGTTGGCCTGTCGTCTTCCTGTGCCTGTGCCTGTAGCTGTGGGTTTGTGCTGTACCCAGGCCTTTTCCTTTTTTAATTGGTATGTGGCTCAGCCGCTCTAACCCTGAGCTGTGTTTTGATGGTAAGTTCTCCGCCTCGCCTTCCACATGGTAGTTAAGTTTGATCAAATCCAGATGATTTGGAAGAAGTGTGAGTATGGCTTACTTTTTCTGACAGTGCTTTTGGGGAGTTCAGCTTGCTACTTCTTACTCATCTGTGGGACAGCGTGATGTTTCCTGTGTAATTTGGAATTTTAAAATACAAGTCAGTCCCTTTCTATTTTCCTGGCCCTTTTTAAACTTTAATAAAGTGCAAAGTGAGTGCGAGTCAGCGCGGCCGGTTGCGTAAGCGTGAGCGTGGCACCAGTTCTCGCTCTCGTTGGTAAGCGCCATGCAGTGTCGCTGCGACCGGCTCAGATGTGTGGCCGTCCTGATCTTGAAAAGCCAGCTGTGTTGGCTGCTGTTGAAAACAGAGAGTTCTCTTCAGCTCCCGATGCGGCTGTTGTAGTCCTAGAGATGAAAATGTGGTTCTCTGTTGTTGGAAGGAAGGAATCGGTGGTGAGTTTCTTCACGTGCTGTCTTCTGTGTTCTTGTGCAAATTGGGATCTTTAAAGAATGCTTCTCCCTCCACCATAACTTGTTTAAACCTGTTAATAATTAACTTGTTCATGAAGAACCGTTTAGTGTAGCTTGTAATTACACACCCAGATGGTTGTTGCTCTCTTTTTATGCTGCAAATTCTTAAGGTTCAAAAAATCTAAAGGCTTTATATGATTTTTACTCAAGAAAAAGGTCATAATGTTTAATCCTGCTGGCTGTGATATGATGAAAATCACTTTAAATAATAACTGCTGCTGTATACTTGCCAAGGACATGTATTTGAATATCCACGATGAGATATTCTTTTGGCTGCACTACGTGGTTTTACTGTAAGCTTCCTCTAAAACTTGTCTATTAAAAAATAAACAGAAATATGGCAATTTTAAAAGTACTTTGGATATTTTACTGTTTTATCTAAAATGAATGGTTAATTAGTGCTTTAAAGATGATATAGTGTGTGCTTTTAGACTAGATATTAAGTTTTTAAATCTTATCTTAACACACAATTCCTGTGCCTTAAAAATGAGAGAGTAAAGACAGTGTTTATTAGTACGCTTTCTTCTCACTATTAGAAGAGCAAGTTCCTTATAAACTATAATTTAGTCCTTTGAAGGATTTGAAACCTTCCCTCTCATGTTCTCTAATGGCCCTATTACACCGTGTGGGAAAGACTGGCCAAGTAATGAAGTAAGGATGTTCCGGGATCCTTTTCGAAGTCGGTTCCCAAGTACTCAGAGTAACTGCAAGGTGTCTTCCATGGAAATGCCAGAAATAGCCTTCTGTTAGGTTGTATGAAATGACACAGTGCCCCTGTGGCTTTTGCCTATCAATTTGGAAGCAGCATTCTATATTTTTGTGCCAAAACCAAAATAGTAAATCATATAAAAAGGCTAATTCTTTCACTGATTTTTAAATTCTCATCTGAGTGTTAATTTCTTGGATTGAATGAAATACTGGATTCTGTTAACGATATTGAAATAGTAAGAACAGGAATTGTCAGTCCACTATGAACCGTCTTTTCACAGTGTGGTGCATAGAGAAAGTGTTATTGCAGAAGCTCAGTCTGTCATGGCCTCACCCATCTCTCCCAGGCCAGCTCCAGAAGGGGTCTCAGGGCTCCTCGGTGGGTGTGTCGCCATCCTGAGGAGAGCCCTGCACACTTCCTGGGGCGGTTCACACGCACGCCAGCGGTCACATACAGTGCTGGGGTTCATGGACTCTGGCAGCCCATCTGTGGGACCCAGTTTCAGCATCTGGTGTCCAGTCCAGTTCCTACATTTTCTGGAGAGAGAAAAAAGAGATGATGGGGGGTGTTTGTTAGCTTTTTTCCTTTCTTTCTGTATGTGATATAAAGGGTCAACAACAAACAGAGCTGGAATTAGAGTTTAGCTTGTGGAAATCCCCTTACTTGAACCATACCATGTCTGTTAGGATAACTTACTTACTTTCAGGGTTGCCGGGGGTAGAATTCATGTAAGGGGAATAACTTTTAGAACTGATTATTTAAAAATTAAGGTAATTCCTACTAAAGAGAGGTCTTCAGAATGTCTTTAAAACCCTAGCATGGATTTCGGTAGTTTGTCTGGAGGGACGGCCAGTGTGCAGGGCCCTGAGCTGCTGCGTGCCTGGAGTGGCAGCCGCTGCTGCTCTGAGGTCATCCGCCCACCGTGTTTACACTCCAGCACCTGGGAACAATGGGGCGTCCACGCAGCTTGGCAGGCGCAGGTTCTTCCTCCCGCTCCTTTTTTTTTTTTTTTGGATTGTTGTTGAATGATGTTTTTGTGCTGTTACTCATATGTACTCCCACACACTCAGAGCGTGCTCCTGGGGCGTCTGGAGCACAGGCTCCTTCTGAGCCCGCCCGCCTGCCCGCGCGTGAGGGAGACACCTGCGCCTTCTCGGGCTTCTGGAACTGGACACGGGGAGAGGCCACGAGTAGGTATGTTCCCTCTCACGTCCAGGGCAGTAGAAGGTAGCGTGGCAGGCAGAGTGATCTCTGGGTTTCGTCATTCTTTTTCGCTTTGCCACACTCTTGCCACACACTTTCCTGGCTTCTACAGGTCAAGTTCTGATGCGGGTTTGCTTCCTCTTCTCTGTCCTCACTAATCCCACGTCCCTCCTAAAGGCAAGAGGAGCAGCGGAGGCGCTCTCAGGATTACACGGTGGCGCTCCCGGGTGAGATCTCTGCTTCTCTTAGGGACTCGGGTCCCGAGCTTTGCTGGGCACGCCTGCCCATGTGCACTGGGCATCAGTCTCAAGTCATGTGGAGGGCACAGAGGCTGGCGCAGCCGCCTGGATACTGTCCTGCAGGTGTCTTTCCTAAATACTTCCAGAAGGGAAGGTGTGCTTTTGATATTCAAGAATGTATTTCTAATACTTAAGTGTGTTGATTAAATTCCAAAATTATATTCAGTGAAATATGTAGTTCCTGATGCCTTTGGAAATGTGTATCTGCTTTCCAAAGACACCCCCCATGCCCTGTTTAAAGGAACTGATTTGTTAAATGAGGAATGATTGATCCCGAATGGTTATGATTATGAATTTTGCAAAATTAAATAGACTTATTAGGCAGATGATTCTTAAAAATATTTAGCCTTTAGGTGGGCATGGTGGCACACACCTATAATCCCAGTATTTGGGAGGCTGAAACAGGAGGATCACAGGTTCAGTATTAGCCTCAGCAACTTAGCGAGACTCTCAGAAACCTAGCGAGACCTTGTTTCAAAAAAAATATTTTTTTAAAAAGGGTTGAGGGTGTAGCTCAGAGTAGAAGTCCCCTGAGTTCAATCCCCAGTACTACCAAATAAAAAAAAATTAAAGCTGAGCATAGTGGCACATGCTTGTAATCCCAGTACTACAAGCTGAGTAGTACTTGTAGTGAGACCCTGTTTCAAAATAAAAAACAGCCGGGCGTGGTGGCACACGCTTGTAATCCCAGTACTTGGAAGGCTGAGACCAGAGGATCGCAGGTTCGCAGCCAGCCTCAGCTACTTAGTGAGGCCCTCCGCAACTTAGTGAGACTCTGTTTCAAAATAAAGGATAAAAAATAGGGCTGGGGGTGTAGCTCGGAGGTAGAATGCCCCTGGGTTCAATCCCCAGTACCGCAAAAATAAATAAATAAATAAATAAGTAAATAAAATTGGGCTGGAGGTGTAGCTCAGAGGTAGAATGCTCCTGAGTTCGATCCTCAGTAACACACACACACACCAAAAAAAAAATTAGTCTGTTTGTATTTATCTTTTATGTCATGTTCTCAGTTTCAGTGGCTCTTGTTGCTTTTCTCATGATTGGAAATCAGGATGTGTAATATTAGCATATATATTGTATTATGGTGAAATTTTGTTTTGGCCCAGTTATCTGCATAATTACAAATGTATTGCTAGTGCCTGTGGTTATTAATAGCATATATACTATGAAAACCCTTCAGTTTTAGAGCAGTGCTGTTCAGTAGAAATATAACATGAACCACATAGGTAATTTAAAATTTTCTATTAGGTGCATTTTTTAAAAATGGAAAATTAATTTTTATAATGTTTTATTTTGTGTAACAAACCCAAAATGTTACTTTAACATGTAATCAGTATAAAAGTCATTAATGAGATGTTTTATATATTTTTATACTGTGTTTCTGAAGTCTAGGTGTGTTTTATACTTAGTCATCTCTTTTGGGACCAGCCACATTTCAAGTGGCCTGGTGGCTGCCATGCTGGGTGGGGCAGCTGGAGACCATCTCGTACAGTTTCACCCCCTCCCTTGAATTGCTGCTTTCTACTCATGTGGCTGGCTTTTGGCTGGTCCCACGAGCTTACACTTGTAGCTTCTAGTCCCTGAGGTGCCACACTGACACACAGCAGCAAAGAACATGGAACTTGTGGGCTTCATTCCCTTTCTTAACTAGGAAGGAATAGAATTACCAGAAAATGAGGGGTGTGTGTGTGTGTGTGTGTGTGTGTGTGTGTGTGTGTGTAAAATAGAAGCTAATAGATTATGTAATTTTGAGTTCAGTCTTGTCAGACTAGATTGTATTGTACAATATTGTTTAGAAATAAGACATTAATTAAGTTGCTTAATAAATTTCATAGTATGTACTTTTCTTGTCTTAGGCTAACACATTACCATTTCTATTCAGACGAAGTGGGTGGGTAGGGAGAGGGCCCTGCCATGCTGAGCTTTTATGATGGCTCAGCAGGTGACAGTTTTCCTCAGCACCTGAGTAGTAGCTGCTGGTCCCTGGCATGGCTGGCAGTCAGGGATGAGCAGGCTTCTTTTCTCTGCTGTCTACCAGGTCAGGCCAGCATTGATATAGTGGGCATCTTACAGTTGGGCAAAGAATGTGGTATGTGGGGAAGAAAGTAACTACTCATATTGATTTGGTATATATGATTTGAAATTCCTTAGAGTTCTTTCAACTCAAGGTAATCATCTATAATTGTTTGGTTTTTTTTTTGTGGTACCGGGGATTGAACACAGGGGCGTTCTACCTCCGCGCTACACCTCCGGCCCTATTTTTTTTATACTTTATTTTGAAACCGGGTCTCACGAAGTTGCAGAGGGCCTTACTAGGTAGAGAGAGAGAGACAGGGAGAGAGAGAGAGAAAGAGAGAGAGAGAGCGAGCTGAGGCTGGCCGCGAACCCGGATCCTCCAGTCTCTGCCTTCCAAAGTACTGGGATTACAAGCATGCGCCACCACGCCCAGCTATAATTTTTTTTTTAAATAATAATTACCAGTAGAACTATAATGTCTCCATATAGCAGTTGTGTTTGCAGCTTTTCGTGGCTATCATACGGCTGTGGGCGCACATGAAGTGTGGGTGGGATTCGCTTCTGCCAGGTGGAAGAAGGGAAGGCCCTCTGAGAGCCAGTGCGTCAGGGCATGTGTGTGCAGGGGCGCGGTGTTAGCAAGCGGCAGCCTGCTCACAGGTGAGGCAAGCTCAGCCACATGAAGAATATTCTCTGGGTAAGTGGTGTGGGGTTGGGACACGTTTGGAAGATCCAGATGCAACCAGCATTTGGATACCTCTTACAGTCTTCTACATCCAGATTCTTTACATGCACATCATGTCTCTCTTTTTGTCTTTCTCTAAGAGTGTCTGTTTAAATAACATTTCATGACATACTGTGACTTTTAATCAACCAATTTGTATGTCAAGACTAATGACTCTTCTGAATTAATGTCTCTAATAATCATGAATGCTTATTTTTTTCCAATGAAAACCTCTTTTTTATGTGTGACAAGCAGATATACTTATAAATTGAATTTACTTGGAATTAAAATAAGTGGTTATAACCTAGAAATCTGATAAATTTCCTATATGTAAAAAATAATCTGTGTCACTTCTTAAGTACTATCTCTTTCTCATTGTGCCATTACTAATGGTAGTGGATTTGCGTGTCCCTTCCTAAAATAGTAGATTTGATGCTGAAATGCCTAGGCTTTCTGCCTTTCTAAACTAGTAATTGTACAGTTATATGGCTAACTCTTGTATAATGGAAATGAGTCAGTTGCTTCTTCATTTACTGAAGTGTTTGTTTAGTGAAATGACAAGCCTCCTTATCTTAGGTTTTTAAAACAACAAGTCGGTCAGGTTGTACTCGACTGTAGGCAGCCTCGTTGGACCTGTGTGGGAAGGGCGGGGGACGAGTTCCCAGCACTCGAGAGCCTGTGCTGGAGCTGGTGGGAGGACCCGCCGGGACAAGTAGCCATACTGCAGACTGTAGTGACCGGTGCTCCAGGAGAACAGAGAGCCCATGCGAACAGTGAGAAGAGATGCTGGCTCCTTTCTCTGGGTGAGTGAGCAAGGGGCGGGGGTCGCGGGAAGGACTAGGCATCGAATGATGGAGAGGATCTGGGCAGCTGTGGCATTAGAAAGATGCTTTGTGAGGAGAAAACATATCAAGGGCGGCAGGACTTGCGTCAGCGCGGAGTGGGGTGGAGCACGGTGCGTGGGAGAGAGGTTTGTACCTGCAGGTGAGCTCGGGAGTCCGGAGGCCTTGGCGGAGAGGGGACTGTGTCTGGCAGGCAGTGGGCAGCGGGCGGAGTCTGGTGGGATGGCACATTCCAGCTATACCTGAGGAGAGGTGGTCACCTGTGCCAGATTGTACTGGTGAGGTGAGCAGATGAGCCCTAAGGACAGCTTCCTCCTTTTGCAAGAACAAAAGTTTCTGAAACGTATGATTCTACTCTTGCCTGTTTGAAGATAGGTTAGTGCCATTAAATACTCATTACACGATCAGTTTTATTTGGATATTCGTATTTAGACTTAGGAATTTCACATTGAATATAGCATCATAAATAGCCTAATTAAAGCATTTCAGTACTTCGTGTTATTTAAATACTTCTCGCAGTTCATGTGGAGTCTGAAACAGCCTCATGGTGGAAAGTGTAGTTATGACGTAATAGAGCCTGGTAGTTGCCCTCAGGGTGTGATTACCGAAGCTGCGATTGCCGTTCCAGCCTAGAACATGCTCAACCGAGCTCAGCGGAGCCCACTGCAGACAGGCAACAGGGGTGTGTGGTAGGGAGGGACAGGGCAGGACCGTGCTCATCTGTGTCAACCCATTTTATGATTTTAAAACAAAAGCCTTAATGATAGTTTGTCTAAGTAAGCAGTTGAAATTGTTTTGGTCTTTATTAATGGTGATATTCTGAAGCATACCAGAAATGGCTGAGAAGGAGGCTTGACTTATTGTATTAAAATATACACTTGGTATTTTCATGTTTATAGCAGTGTTACTAAAATATGATATTACTAGCATTGTTGCTAAACGTTTTTCTTTATCAGAGGTGCCAGTGATCGGTTATCTTATTAAGAGGACACTTTTTATTGTTTAAGTTACAAGGTGGGTATTACATTAGCCAAAGATGATACATGTGAAAACATGGCCAAGTGCCTGTTCCCACCAGTGGTGGTGTTCCGATGTCCAGTAGGCCTTGCTCTCCTGTCAGGCAGGTAGGAAGTGGAACCGAAATAAACAGTGCTTTTAGAGCATTTTAAAAAATCTGGCCCAGAGAACTAGCTCAAAGGGGACTGTCCGGCAGCGCTGCAGGAAAAGAAGTGGGCTTTTCAGTGCTGCAGCCAGAGTGGCCGTTGGGTGACCGCAGGCAGAGCACGTCTCTGCAACACAGGCTCTGCGCTCGGGACAGCACGGGCTCCTGGGAGTGCTTGCTGAACGAATGAAGTAGTCGATCGAACAGTTGCCTGTTGAATTAAACAGTCATTCATAGATTACATAAACACAGAAGTTATAACGACTGGGTTAACTAGCTTATATATCCCCAGTTAGCACATGGTGGCCATGGGAGCCAGATCTTAGAGGTCGTTCCCCTTGTGGCCCCTTGATTCAAGGAAGCCGTGTTGGCATGGTGAAGTCAGGAGAGAGGCATATTTACTGTTCTTGGCAAAGTGACTTGATAGAAACCAGAAAGTTGCCATTTACTGAGTGCGTACTGTTTTATTATTTCATTTTATTTTAGAGCTTAGGTTTTGCCAGCTATCCCAGGGATGCTTTTATGGCTGTGGTGAAGTATTGGCGGTGCTGACCTCACCGCTGGGACCCTGAGACTGGGAGAACACTTGCAGCTCATTGGCAGTGGTAGTGTGCGCCAGAAAGAGCGTAGACAGACACAGAGGAGGCTGTGTGGTGGACACACTGGCAGACCTGTCGGAGGGCCAGGAGCTGAGAGAGAAAACACTCAGTTCCCAAACTTAAAATATACTACTTCCCCAAACTCAGTTGTCTCGTTCAACTAAGAAATTTTGTACTGTTTTCAAACTGAGTTGTTGTACTAGATGGTTTTACGCTCTCGCTTGCTCCCGCCCCTCCAGGGAGATAGGGGGTCAGGCGCCAGCAATGACATCTGTGAACTGAAGTCGCCAAGTCAAAATGACATGCTTACACGGCATTGTAAAGAGTTCATTCAAGTCATTGATTGTCTGCGCCTTCTTACATTCTTGTTTGACATAGTACTATTAAGATGGATATGGATTTACCTTTATTTGTTGTGGCCTAAAAATGGATAAACTCGGTTGTGGAGTATTGTCAGTAATACCCAAATAAGATTTCATTTGTATGATTGTTTCTTTTTATGGTTCGAGTGAATTATCCAAAGTGTTAATTTTTATGTTACAGCTGTGATGTCTCAGTAGAATGTTGATGATTGTGTAATTATCTATGCTACCTAAGTCTATCTCACAGAGCTTCATTATTCTTTCATAATTTAACAATTTGACATGGATTGGGTTTTGTGCTTTAACCTTTACTTAGAGTTACACAGTATAAGTTACAGTAGAGTATTTTTACATCATTTTCTCTTACTACCTAAGTCTCTCTTTATTTACTACAAGAAGTTCTTTTCTTGTTTTAAAATGTAAACCATGTAGTAATTAAACAGAGAATAAGGGTGAATATCGCAAATGTAGAAGTGCTGTAGTAAATTGCTTTTTGTACTAAAGTGGTTAATAATATATCTAATGCACATAGTTTTTTATTTACTTCGCTTGTTGCTGTTCAGACCATTCTTAAATTAACTTCAGGATTCCAAGTCTATTTTAGTATTTTCACCAGCTGCTTCATGAGTAATGAACTGACTTCTCAGGAATATTTTTGCTTCTATGTTTGGAACTATAAAATAGAAACATTTTCTATTCCTTCAGTTTTACTGAGTCATATTAATTTTATTAGTGCAGTCTTTAGAGTTCTAGTTAGGACTTTAGCACAGTTCTCTATGCACATGTGAGGGGATTTTCTTTTTGTTCCACTTTTCTGTGCGATGCATTTCTTATCGTGTGCCTTCAATGTGGTGTTCTTACCTTTGCTTTTGTAGGGTGCTGGTCAAGATAAACTGGGAATATACGTCAAGTCTGTCGTGAAAGGAGGTGCTGCAGATGTGGTCAGTATTGCTTTTAAAGTCGTGAACTTTCAGTGTGTTGTATATTCAACGAATAACGTGACGTCCCCTCATGCTTCGGCCGTCCTTGTTGAAAGAACGAATGTGTACTTACCATCACCTTTTCTCCTCCCCGCCGCCTTCGCGCACCTGTGGATGGGCTCAGGATGGACGACTAGCTGCGGGTGATCAGCTCCTCAGTGTGGATGGACGCAGCCTGGTTGGGCTCTCTCAGGAAAGGTATGATTGACTAACTGATTAAAGCTTAGCTTAATATTAGCATGTTTAGGTGAATTTTGCATTCGGTTTTGAAATTGGAAGATGAAAAATAATGCTAAAAAAGCTCTGTGCCCTTTATTATTCTTTACTTTTTAAGTGTAATACTCTTAGTGTACATGAAGTTTAATTTATTATCAAATAATAGGCATTTATTTTAGTCTAGATCAGTTTCTTTGAAACTAAATTATGTACATATGTAGATACTCTTAGCACTTCTTGAAATTGTTGAATGTATCATCCTTTTTTTTCTGGCAGTACTGGGGATTGAACCCAGGGGTCCTCTACCACTGAGCTACGTTCCTAGACCTTTTTGTTTTTATTTTTATTTTTTATTTTGAAACAGGGTCTTGCTAAGTTGCCTAGGCTAGCCTCAAACTTGTGATCCTGTTGCCTCAGCCTGTGCCACCATGCCCAGCTCATCCTTCTATTTCAGTGTGGAAACAGGAGATGTGTCTTAATGCTTTTGTAGTTAACTTTGAAAGGCAGGAAACAGGCAGACAGGAACCTGTCTGAAAGTCAGAGCTGTTGCCCACAGTGGCGGTGAGGGTGGGTGCAACTGTGTTCTGAGCGCACATGGTGACTGAGCACTTCACTCTCACACTCGTGACGTTCTCTCCTAGGGCAGCAGAACTCATGACAAGAACGAGCTCCGTGGTCACACTTGAAGTAGCAAAGCAAGGCGCCATCTACCACGGCCTGGCCACTCTCCTCAACCAGCCGTCCCCCATGATGCAGAGAAGTAAGGACCAGTGGGAAGCGCTGGCCACCACCGTGCCGAGTGCTCCACCTTTAGTAGCCACCAAAACCCTTGTGCTGGGATTATTACTATTGCCCCAGTTCTAAAAATAAGGAAATTGAAGACAGAGCACTAAAGCAGGATGCTAAGGAAACTACTGAATCCAGGATTCAGGTGGCTGCCATCTGACCTTGGAGCCCGCACCAGGTTCCCCCTTCTCGCCCCAGGAGCTGGGGACCCCACCTCGGAGCTGGTTGGTAGTGAGTGACTGCATAAATGTTCAGCTAGATGGGCCAGCTGAGAGCGTGCGGCCTCTGAAGGGTGCCTTCCTTTTCTACTGAAAGCATAAATGTACAGTTGTACACGAGTAGTTATTTTAGTCCTGCATGTGCTGAAATAAGGCATGGTGATCTTGGTATACATAATTCACTTTAAATTAAAAACAGTTTTCTAAATAAAGTATTTTATTTGTGGAAACTGTTTTTATAGCTACATCAAAAAAATTCTCAGAATAAAATCAGTATACACTTAGGGCTTTTTAAAGAATTCGTTCAGAAACCACAATAGAAAAATCAGTGAGACCCACATTCTTAAATCATAATGTACTTTCCAGGTCAGTCATAATGCACTTTGCATACTCTGTCCTGCTGAGCATGGTCTTGACAGAGCCCTCTTCTCGAACGTCTCAATCCAGAACCTAAAGCTGATAGGAACGAGCAAAGGCAAAGCGGCTAACGTCGCACCTTCCGCTCACTCAAGCAAACGGAAAGGGCGCCACAGCCAAACAGGCGTCCTGTTACCACCTTGACTCAGCGTGCTGCTCCTTTTTACATCACAACCTAACATTACAACATTAGAAACCAGAGGGAGGCCGTTAAGAGTACGTAATAAACCAAGCAAGCAAGTGAGCAGATAGACTGAAAGTGCACCAGAGCTGGTAATCGCCTCAGATGACCCGGGTGACCAGACACTAACGTACGTTCTAAGAAGCAAGTCTATTTATCTTTGTTTTGTTTTTTAAGTTACTTTAACAATGGTTACTTTAGTACTTAGGTGCCATTTGATGAAAAACTAAGTTTTGAAGGTATATTTTTCCTGTAGATACTAGTTAAATTAAATGCTTTATATATATATGAAGCTACACACACACACACACACACACACACACACACACACATATTCTCAGGATATTTATTTGAAAGTTTTTTAAAGATTTTATAGAAAGAATCTACCCTTACATGAAAATCACTCTATTTCTTATGCTAAGGGAAGTTCTTACGAAATTTAAATATTTTTAGATTCATCTTCCTTTTAAAGTTGACCAGGTATTTAAATAGAATCTTTGAACCAATGCAAAGAAAAGAGATATTGAATGTGTTCCGATTTCAGTTTCAGATCGTCGTGGCTCAGGTAAACCCCGACCAAAGAGTGAAGGTTTTGAGCTCTATGGTAATTCAGCTCAAAATGGGTCTCCCGAGAGTCCTCCGTTACCTTGGGCAGAGTATAGCGAACCAAAGAGATTGCCCGGTGACGACAGACTGATGAAGAAGAGAGCTGACCACCGCTCCAGCCCCAACGTGGCAAGTAAGAGGGCTCACGTGCTCGCTAGATTTCTAAGAACACAGTGGTCACAGTCAGAGTGAGGGGCACACTGGGCTTTGCTAGTTATTCTATGAATATTATTACCTGCACGTTCTGGCTAACTGGGGTAGAGTTTTCATAAAGGATATCATAACTAGCATTTTCCTAACAAATAAAAACCTAGTTGGAAAACCTTTGATTCAGTTGTTGCTCCAGGCAAAAATAATATTGTTAATGTCTCTGATAGAGGTTAGCGAACTACCAACCAAAGCTAAAATGGTTTTATGCTTTTAAGGGATATATATAATAGAAGGATGTGCAACAGAGACACAAGACTTGCAAAGCCTGAAGCATTTGCTCTCTAGCCCTGTAAGCTTTGTCCAGTCCTGGTCTTAGAACAAGTTTGGGCTCTGACAGTGTGAGGTGGTGTGGGCTGGATGGCTCCCAGCTTCTCATACACTTTGGCTCTGTGCCAGACACCTCACTTGCAGCGTGATGACAATTGAAATTGGTTACTGTCTTTAAAGAAATTTTGTTCTGTTGCACTGGCTTATTAAATATGGAACATCTTTCCCCCTGTTTCCAACAGATCAGCCTCCTAGTCCTGGAGGGAAAAGCCCGTATGCCTCTGGAACAACAGCCAAGATAACATCTGTCTCCACTGGAAACCTCTGCACTGAGGTCTGCACGATTAGTGGGAAGGCCCGTACCACTCTAGTTCTTAGGTCCCCAGAGTGTCTGAGTTATCTAAACTGAGTCTTACACAGCAAGTTACCATTGGTGATAATTCCTGAATTTGTAGCATTTGATCTTTTGATTTTTGATATACTTGTCAGACTAGTTTTAAATTAGTAAATATGGACAAAATAAAATGTTCTTCATTATTTGCATCATAGGATCAAGCACTTAGTTTTAACAGTATTTAATGCATATGCTCATTTTTTAAACTTTAAAACAGATCTTTGGAAGTTGAATAGTCTGTTGTACAGCTACAAGTGCTCACTTTTCTTTGTTCTTGGCATTTTGCAGGAGCAGACCCCCCCACCGAGACCTGAGGCCTACCCCATCCCCACTCAGACCTACACCAGAGAGTATTTCACCTTCCCCGCATCCAAATCCCAGGACCGGATGGCTCCTCCTCAAAACCAGTGGCCAAGCTATGAGGAAAAGCCGCTTATGCACCCAGAGAGTAATCATTCCAGTATTGCAATTCAGGTTAGAAATCGGGTTTCATGTGCTTCTCTCAACCTGCAAAGGAATAAGATAGGCCAGTTTGGCAGGGTAAAGAATGCGTGATTTCTGAGACACAGTTGATATTTTCTGTACAGCAGCAACATCGGCCTCCTACAGTTTTTATGGGTATGTCTGTGGAGAAAAAGGGACTAGGATAGAATACAGAATACAATTTAAAAAAAAGGAATTCTGTGTTCTCTTTATGTTTGATTAGTGAAATGTTAGTAACAAGGCCTTGGTTGCAGATTTGAAGGCAAGGCTCAGTGATTGCAGAAGTGAGGAATGAGAACCGGTGACATGGTTTGCCCAGTGTTTCTGTCCCTGCCATGTAGCTCCTCCCACGGTGGGAAGGGAGGCAGGTACACAGTGTCCTTGGTGCTGCTGAGGAGGTGTGGCCTGCCTGCCTGCCGAGTGGCAGGCCGACCAGTCCTGGTGTGAGCAGCACCTTGTGGTCTCCTGGTCCCACCTGGGGGTGGTGCGGTGCCTTTGTGCACAGCCAGAGGCCTGCCTGGGTGTTCCCATGCTTTATTTTTTTCCCAGTGGTACAGAGAGAACGTACAGCTTTTCTTTCTTTTGGCAGATCAGTTCTCTGCAGGCCGCAGGCCACGAGCCTCGGCCAGTCTCAGCCTCTAGTCCACACACTTATTCATCAGTTTTCCTAGTCTTCTTTCCCTGCGAATATGAAATATCTGTGAATTTTGGGTAATTTTGTCTAGTGAACGGCTGACGTATAAGAGTTCTCCTTTTCCTTTTCCCAGCGCGTTACTCGTTCCCAAGAAGAGCTTCGGGACGAGAAAGCTTACCAGCTTGAGCGCCATCAGGTAGAGGCGGTTATGGATCGGAAGTCCGATAGCGACCTGTGGATAAATCAGAGCTCCTCGGTGGAATCGAGCACCTCTAGCCAGGAGCACCTGAACCATTCCTCCAAGTCGGTCACACCTGCTTCTACTCTGACCAAAAGCGGCCCTGGCCGTTGGAAAACTCCAGCAGCGGTACTGCCCACACCAGTGGCCATCTCTCAGCCCATTCGAACAGACCTGCCTCCACCGCCCCCTCCGCCCCCTGTGCACTACGCCAGTGACTTTGATGGGATGCCTATGGATTTACCCCTCCCACCCCCTCCTGCCAACCAGGTGGGACCACAGTCTGCTCAGGTGGCCGCTGCAGAGCGGAAGAAGAGGGAGGAGCATCAGCGGTGGTATGAGAAGGAGAAGGCCCGCCTGGAGGAGGAGCGGGAGAGGAAGCGCAGGGAGCAGGAGAGGAAGCTAGGGCAGATGCGCACACCGCCCCTGAACCCTGCTCCCTTCCCTCCTCTGGCGCCGCCTCAGGCGAAGCCAGAAAAGCCCTCCACACTCCAGAGACCCCAGGAAACAGTCATTCGGGAGCTGCAGCCACAGCAGCAACCCCGCACCATCGAGCGCAGAGACTTGCAGTACATCACAATTAGCAAAGAGGAGCTCTCCTCTGGAGACAGCCTGTCTCCAGACCCCTGGAAGCGGGACGCCAGGGAGAAGCTGGAGAAACAGCAGCAGATGCACATTGTGGACATGCTGAGCAAGGAGATCCATGAGCTCCAGAGCAAAGCGGAGCGCACCGCGGAGGAGAGCGACCGCCTGCGCAAGCTCATGCTGGAGTGGCAGTTCCAGAAGAGACTCCAGGAGTCCAAGCAGAAGGACGAGGATGACGAGGAGGAGGAAGATGATGATGTGGACACCATGCTGATCATGCAGCGCCTCGAGGCTGAGCGAAGAGCCAGGGTAAAGGGGAAAAATGCCTTGGTTGTGCGTATCTGTGCTCCCTATTTTAACTTCTGTGTGTTTGTTAAGGAGATAACTCAGCCCGTGATCTTGAGGGAGGATTAAAAGGGGCCCGAGGCTTATCGTGTTTACTGTAGCTATTACTGTTGGCTGATGTCCTGCAGAAATGAGCCAGGGCGATGGGGCTGGAATTTTTTGAGATGCGTGCTTTGACAAGAACTAAATACAATTCAAATAGAGCTTCATTGTTTTAATTAGAAGCCTCATAATTATCCTTCTCATTAACACTTCAGTTGAGAAAACAAGTATTTGTTAATGGCCACTAATAATCCTGATCAGGAGTTGGCAAAGCTTTTCTCAAAGGGCCACATGGTAAATACCTGAGGCTCGGTTGGCTGTGGATGCTGACGACGCCACAGACGTCATGCGAACATGGGTGCGACCATGTGCTGACGACGCCACACAGAAACGTGGCAGGTAGCTCTCCACCCTGGTCTTGATTATGAGCGAAGGAAACCAATCAGGACGTCAGACTTAAAGTGCTGAATGCCATTACCAGAACCAGAAGCCTCACAGTGATTCATAATTTCAGTACTTCAGTCGTGGAGTAAAGGAACTGAGTTCCATATTTCTCCATATTATAGAAATGCCTTTCATTCTTTCTGTTTCAATAAAAATTTTAAAAGTAAAATTTAAATTAGCTTAATGCAATTAAGTATTAAAATGCCAAATTTTAGATGAAAGTCAGATTCTTTGTTACTCCATCAAGAAAGTTGTTAACAGAGGCGTTCATCATCATGGATTTGGGCATTGCTATTAATTTGTGAAGAATGTTCCTCACTATCTCATCATATGTCTTAGTAAGACTTTTTCTTTAAATCTACACAATGCAGTTTTCTGAGAAAAGATAGCCAAGAGCATGTTCTTTTTGTCTTTTGAATTTTGTTTCTAATTCGAACCCTTTTTTTTAATACTTCTACCTCATGATAAAATGTAAGCTTAGATAATTATTCATGAGTACACAGAGCCCAACAGTGTGATCCCTTTTCAGTTTGCTCTGTGATTTTCCTGAAAAGTCTTACACACAAATTTCTTAGCATATATACATATCTCAGCCAAATATATTCATAATTTTGCCTAAAATTCAGCTCAAAATCCCCCTTAGACACTTAAATGAGGCCAAAATGTAATTTGTAATTCTAACTATGACATGCTTTTATTAGTATTTTTTAGTAGACCATCAGTCATGAACTTCCTCAAGAATGACTGTATTTACCCTAACAAGTATTTTATTTGAAAGAGCACCTGTTTGATTAATACCCAGGGACTTTTACCTGCGGGTCCTTTAGTGTGTGGAGCTCTCAGCGCCCCGCCCTGTGCCTTGCTGTCCCACTGGGCTTCCTGCTCTGTGCTTGCCAGAGGCAGGAGTGGGCACCGTGAGATGGGGCCGTTCTCAGCCAGGTGCACCTGTGGCCTCCTGTCGCACACACTCCAAGACACAGGACAAGAGCGACTGCACTGATGGTGCATACCTGAAGATCAGTTGTCACGCAAGGCAGTGAGCACACAGAATCCGCCTTTCTAATGGCTGCTGCCGTGTCTCAGCAAGAGCGAAGACTTAGCAACTGCATTGTAGTGTTTCTATAATTATACTTTTTTATTTGTGAGGACAAATTTTGTATTGAAGTTCTGTCAAGTTTTTCCAAATGGCTTAAACACTGAGTATTTCAAAGCTTTTTAGTATGGATTATGATATTTGGAAAGTTTTTTATGAGAATTTAGTATTTTTTCATTAATTAAGGTTAATTAATATCTTAGTCTCCAATAAGAGCTCTAAGGAAAAATTTTTTTTAGTTTCTATGTATCTTAATGATGAAGCCCAAGTATTTATTAACATATAGACATTTTTATATTTCTGAATAGTAGAAGTTATTCTGTAGTTCTTTAGTTTTCTCATCAGGTGGTCCAAAAACAGATGAAGCATGTTTCATACAAAGTATGCTGATGGCGGAATGCAGGTCTAAATCTAACTTTTGTTTTCACCCTTCATCTTTCTTGTTTTTTTTCCTTCTCTGTTACCTGCAGCAGACTGCTATGCCAGCAATCTCTGTTCTAGATTTGGTATGTTCTTGTTTTCTTTCCCTTTGGTACTTTTCCTGTCTCAATTTTCTTTTCTCTTTTGGTGGTGGCTGTTTTATGTTCTCAGTAGATCAGTTCTGCCCAGGCCTCCTGGATCAGGAGACCAGCCCTGTGACCATCTAGAAGCATGCCTTTGAATGTACTAGATTTAGTTACTCTTTGCTTTTTTCCGTTAATTTTAAGTGTTACTGTTTGTTTATGGTTTTGACCTTTTCTCAGTTTTAGTCATAATTTGATTCTGTGTATTCTTTCCATAGTCAAAAGTACATGAGCAAATCAAATATAGTTTGGGCTGAGTAATCTATTTCATTCTTGTTACAGTAGAACTAGAATTTAAATACTCAGTTGCTATAAGCTCAGTTGAAATGGTATTGAGACCTTTGCCAGTTTAAGACGTAACTAAGCTGTCCCTGTCCATTGGCAGAGTAAGAGCCGTTGCGTGACACGCACTCTGTGTTTTCTTCAGTAACACCACATGCACTTTAGTTTACTCTCGGGGCCGTGCCAGTCGGGAGGTCACGTTCTATCGTGAACTCGCTGTGCTTGTTGTCAGTTTGGGGAGATTTTTGGTTGATCATTTAGTGCTCTAAGTACCCTCTCTGTGTCACCTGCTAGACTGATATATTAATGTCAAATCAGTATCTATTCTGGGTCAACTTCTAGTGATATAAAGCCAGTAGTAGAGAATACTTTAAAAAAAACACCTAAATCTAGGTAGTCCACTTTTCAACTTAAACAGCATGGGGGCCATGTCACCAAGAGAAAACCATCTTACAGATGCCTCTCCTCCTTGGTGACCAGAAGGCATATTTTATGAGCTCTTTATTTCTTTTTTTATGTGAACGATAATAAGAGATACATTTTTCTCCCTGCTTTGTGTATGAAGATATCCATAGGTATAACGAGAATATTGATCAGTGACATCATTGTTGATATAGGATATCACTTAGTAGGCATTAGTCTGTGTCCTCCCTGTGGCAGGCACTGACTAGGATGCCAGCTGACTCTGCCCAAAGACAGTTTCTTTTTATGCTATGTAGACATCTGTGACAGATGAACAATAATACTTAAGAATAACGGTTGCATTAAGATGCTTATTTCAAAGAAACAGTACAGTTCTCACTTTTTTCTTTAAAAGGATGAGTATTAATATTGGTTTTAGCCCAGTCCCCTGGTAAGTAATCTTAATAACAGTGCCATTGTCTGCAGAGGCTGATGTCAGAATTGGCAGGTTGCCCTGGAAAACCTCCTCTGTGGAGGAGGAGTACGTCATGGCAAGTACGTGACCCTGTGGGCATCAGTGCTGGTCCTGAGCATGTCCCAGCATTTGGGCGACTCTTGGGTTGGATGAGGCGAGTCTCGTCCCAAGTTCTGTAAGGGTGGAGGGCTGCGCGGCTGGCTCCTGCTCTGCCTCTGCCTCTCAGTGGCCTCTTGCCCCTCCTTCCACTGCCTGCTCCTTGCAGACCTGCGGCTTGAGGACTGTGCGGTGCCAGGGACACCCTTCCGTATCTGTCTCTAGTCCAGCGCTCTCTTCCACTGAGGACTAGGAGACCCTCCTGCCTGCCTTTCACTGTCTCCTCGTGGAGTCAGACGTGACTTCAGACTCAGCAGATGAGGACTGAGTCCCTTCTCCCTCCTGTCCGCACACGGCAGCCCTCTCTGCTTCTGTCTTCCCTGGTCCAGTGGACGCTGTCTGTCGCTCAGTTGAGAAACTGTACCATCCCTTGGGCCCCTTTTCTCTCTGTTCAGGAACCACTGGCCTCCCTTCCTCAGAACCTGACCGCCTGCCCCTTCCTGCCTGGTCACTGCAGGAGGGTATGGTTGGACCCTCGATTCTGCCCCTGGCCCTTCACAACGTTTCTCAACTTAGCAGCTCTAGTGGACCCAGAAGGAGGCCCCATAACCCTCCTGAGGAGTCTCCTTTACCTAGACAGACACTCAGAGTCTCCCCACAGTCTGTGGGGCCCAGCTCCTCCTTCACCACCACCATCCCGTCCACGCCTGCGTGCCCACCCTGTGTGGTGTCCTCAGCGCGCTGGCCAGCTCCTCCCTGGGGTCATTTCCCTTCCCCGGAATTGCCGTGGCTGGCTCCCTCGCGCCATGCACGTTCGCTCAGATGCCACCCTCTCGGTGGGGCGCCCCTGCGTGCTGCTCGACTATGTAGCCTGTGTCCCTTCTCCCCCAGCTCCTTCTCCGCTCTCCGCCTGTTTGCTGAGCACTTACGTCTTCTCGCACCCCTAAAGGAGACTCATCTTCATGTGCATTTGTCTCTTCTGTGTGGCATGCCCCTCCACAGGAGCTGTGACATTTGTCTGTCCTAGTTTCTGGAATGGTTCTGGCATGTGCAAGTGAGATGTGGTCCTGGGACCAGATCCCCAAGCTCCTGGAGATGTGTGGCTGGGAGGAAAACTATTGTGAGATCCTCCCTGATCCTGACTAGTAAGATGGCGTACGAACCTCAAACATGCCTTGCTGGGGGAGCCCCCAGGCCAAGGTACAGCACTGTCTGCAGGGCCTCTCCCTTCCACCCGATGGGCACCCGTGGCTCCCGAAGACCTGGGCCTGGCTCTGTGGCCTAGAGCCTGTTGAGGTGGAGAGGTGGAGCTGGGGCCACACTGACTGACTTCCACTGAGGTTTAAAGGGCAGCTGGCTGGTCTTCCCACCTATCGACAGGATGCTTAACCCTTGCCTTTACTGCTCGAGGCTGCCAAATAATTGCTTCTGTTATTCTCATTTCTTCATAACAGACCTGTCACGGGTGAGAAAAGGCCTAAACCCAGTGTCAGTCTCCCTCTGTCACAGGGACCCTGTGTGAGTCGGCATCCTAGCCAGAATTCCCCACGTCACACCAAGTGCTCTTTCTGCTGCACGGGAGTGTCTCCTTTCTGTAAAGGGCATTGCACGGACCATCTTGCAACTAGATGTCACTGGGCCTGGCCGTCGCAGCTTTGTCTTCTTACTGCATTTGCATGGTTCGTCTGACTGGGGTCGCATGAGAACTCACAACAGTGCTCCTCCCTCATGGGGCGATGCAGTGATGGGATGTTTCAGATTCTGCTGGCCCTTCTGGTCTACTCATGTGAAAACCCCAGCTGGGGCTCCCTTCCCTGGCCTTGGCGTGGGTGGCAGGCACAGCACCCTCTGGCATCCCAAGACTAAGGGGGTTGAATCAGATGCCTTACAGAGATTTCAAGCAAGCCTTGGTAGGAAGCCCAACCAGGAAATTGACCTGTAGAGGTGACGTCAGTCAGAGGGCGCTGCACTGTTCAGAATGGAGCACCCTGAGAGGCAGGGCCTGCCCAGGAAGGACAGTCAGCGCCTTTTCCAGGAAGCAGCCTAACTGAAGGAGAAAAGGACTCCTTTCATGCCCAGGAGGGGTGCACTGTAGAGTTCAGCACAGAGCTCACCTGGTGGAGCAGGAGTGGAGTTGCCCTAGAGGAGCTGCGTGTGTGTGTGTGTGTGTGTGTGTGTGTGTGTGTGTGTGCGTGTGCACACCCAGTAGGGGTGCACTCCAGAGTCGAGCACAGAGCTCACCTGGTAGAGCAGGAGCAGAGTTGCCCTAGAGGAGCTGCGTGTGTGTGTGCGTGTGTGTGTGCACACCTAGTAGGGATGCACTGTAGAGTTCAGCACAGAGCTCACCTGGTGGAGCAGGAGCAGAGTTGCCCTAGAGGAGCTTTGTGTGTGTGGGTGTATGTGTGTGTGCGCGTGCGCGTGCGCACCCAGTAGGGGTGCACTCTAGAGCACAGAGCTCACCTGGTGGAGCAGGAGCGGAGTTGCCCTAGAGGAGCTGTGTGTGTGTGTGTGTGTGTGTGTGTGTATGTATGTATGTGTGTGTGCATGTGCGTGTGCACATCCAGTAGGGGTGCACTGTAGAGTTGAGCACAGAGCTCACTTGGTGGAGCAGGAGCAGAGTTGCCCTAGAGGAGCTGCGTGTGTGTGT